>JAUELJ010170836.1:0-10535 GCA_031471255.1 Dryodora glandiformis
AAATGTGGAAGTTATGAATGGTTTTTGATTTTGATGGACAAGTTTGGGACAGTAGGTGCATATATTTATCACCGCGGCACACTCATAACATGTCTATTTTTAGATAGTGCACTGATTCACCCAAATATGAGAGATGATAACATTTCTAACATATATTATAGTTTGAACATAAAAGTCAAATTAAAGATCACCACTTCATGTCCAAATGAGTCACAGCCATATTTTCCAAGACAATTATTGCCAACACAATGATGACATGTTTCACCATAACACACATTTTTCAACTGGATTCATGTATGATCCTTTTGGACAGTTGAACACTCGACCAAAGTCCTCGTTGTGTTGAAGAGTTCCAATTATCCTGCAAATATATTTCATATCATTTATGCAAAGTTCAGCATAACCTTTCGCATTAAAAATCAGCGAGATATCATGTTTTCTGATACTGTATATTTGTATACATACAGGATACTATGCCTCCGATCAGCATATCTAAACCTGGGTTCAATCAGTCTGAGGTCAAGACACATTAAATTATCCCTATCACACAATATGTATATTTGAGATTCAGGGTCACAAACCTATGTATGAAACTCGTTAGGTTCAGGATCTCCAAGATGGTTAAGAACCACTACCTTAAATAATAATAGATAATTTGGCGAGTAATAATAATAATAATAACAATTGTGTCATATATCATCTGAAATCCACTGTAAAAGTACTCCCATCCTAACCTCATTTCATCTGTCAATCTGTAATATTCAAATTTAAAAACAGGACTCCTTAACGTTCTCATAATCCATCTTTTTTTAAAAGTAAACCGCTTCACTTCAAGGTAATTATCACTTGAACTTGAGCTATATCGTATGTAGCTTTTCAGTAAAACAATCCATAAGGTTATTCATATTTACCTCAGGAGCAAAGAAATCAAACAAAAATGTGTACCTGAATCTCCCAATACCATGGCTGCTGGTCTGAATTATTTTGGATACAATATCTTCTGTCATTTTATCACATTTCATCTGAAATAGTTGAAATAAAAGAGTCAATAAGATAAGATAAGATAAATGTAGCTTATTAATCCATGAGGTTTTTCGTGTTTAATATGGCTCCATTATTAAGGCAAATGTATTGTGAAGCGCGTATAGCAGTACATGTTCTTGGTTATGCTTTATAAAGTGCTATACATGCTATTAAAATAGATATAATAAGAAATATAAGAATTAGGGAAGAAGTAAAAACCAATAGCCTAGAACTAAGAATAGAACGCAATCAACTTAGATGGTTCGGACATGTCAAAAGAATGGATAATAACAGAATACTAAAACAAATATTAGAATGTAGAGAAGATGATAAAAAACCTAGAGGTAGACCAGAAACAAAGTGGGAAGAGATTATAGAGGGGCATGAAGTAAAAAGAGGGTGTACGTTTGTGGGTGCGGGGAGGATGGCTTTGTACACAAACTCGTCATCACAAACCCCACCATGTATGACATGGGACAATTTAAATGTGATATCAATAACATTTCAACATCGGCTCACTTGAACGTTGAAAGTGAGTATTACCTAGTACTAGTAGTATACCATAATTGTTATGTGTATTAGTACATCTCTATGCATTTTCACCCTTCCTTCGCTCATAAAACGAGTGCGTCCACAGATTCCATGAATGGGGGAGAAAATGAAACCTAGCCATTTTGAATTTTTGTGCCAAAATCGTGAAGCAACTCTGGGTCCCTTCACATTCAATAACTATAATATATTAATAATATTATGTATACCTACTACTACCTATATACCATGTTTCCTTCTCATAGTAATATCTCTTATCTATTTTTTTGGTAATACTTTTTTGCCATTCATGACTGGGCTTTCTCTCTCTCTCTCTCTCCTATATATATACTATATACATATTTTTGAACGTATAGCCTTCTTAGGTAGTGTAAGTGCTTGTCTTTCACTGTCGTACATAGTATAATCTTAATAACACCTGGCAATTTGTTTAGCGAGTCCAGATTACAAGTTCACCCGTGCGCTCCCCAAGAAGTTACGTGAGTGTCAAGGTGAGGATGTGACGCTTCAGTGTACGGTGAACGACTTTATGGCAGAAGTCAAGTGGTTCAAGGGTGACGAGGAGTTACTTGAAGACGATGAGAAATACGTTATCGAATCTGATTTGGCCGGAAACAAGGCGCTCACTATTAAGAAACTCTGCAATACAGACTCGGCCGTCTATAAATGTCGCATAAAGAACACAAAACATGTGACGAAATGTGTATTACATTTGCTGAAAGAACCAGGTATTTTTGATACATAAACTGGCCATCATTTGCTCTGATCTGATTGAACCATAAAAAATCCACATCCTCTTCTAATACCGATTGTCAGAAATACTAGTACTAGTATTACTACTATAATAATACTACATATAGTACCTACATATATCCTCTGAGTATTAATCATGACCAATCTTTAATCATAAACACTCGTCTCTTTGAATTGATTGTGTTATTTCAAACAATTCCAGAATAGTAGTAACACGTGTACACGATAACCACCACAAGGTGGTACAGGGTATGGTAAACCTATGGTAACGCTCATCACACCTCGTTTCAGGTGCATTCTCACGGGGTTTAGTAGATGTGGCCGTTTTAGAGACGGAAACTGCTGAATTCGCTTGTCAGCTCAAAGATGAAAGCATTGAAGGAGAACCTCAATGGTGGTTCCTTGGCAAACAAGTCGAAGCTTCGGAAAAGTTTGTCTTTGAGAAAGATTCTGAAGGGGTGCATAGACTTACTATCAATGATTGCCAAATGGAAGACATTGGTGAGGTCAAGTTCACCTGGGGCTATGTGGAAACCAAGGCTCAGTTAACTGTCGATATCAATGAGGAATGGAGAGCCTCTATGAGAGGATGTGAGTAGACCATTGTATAGCTATAGCACAAAGTATAAAGTTGCTCAAAATTGTATTCATTTTTGTAGCGAAACCGGAAATTGTTCGAGACAGCTCCAACTTGAAAACCACGACCATTAAGGAAGGCCAAAGTCACACTTTCGATGCTGAAATAATCGGGAAACCAATTACTGCAAAAATTTGGAAAAAGGAAGATGGAGAACCTCTGGTGAACGATGACAAAATTACAATTGTCAATGAAGACTTCCACACCACAATTACCATCGCTCACTGCGTGCGTAGTGACACCGCCAGGTACCGAATCAGAGTGGAGAATGAGCATGGCTATGATAAGGAAACGGCGGAGCTCATTGTTCTTTCAAAACCCGGAAAGCCATTAGGACCTTTGGAAGTCTCCAGTGTACTTGCAGACAGTTGCAAGTTGTCGTGGAAACCTCCGGAAGATGATGGTGGTTGCCCCGTGATCGACTATGACGTAGAGCTCCTCTGCCCTCACACCAAGGAGTGGAAAAAGATAGGAAAGGCTCCTGGAACATCTCTCTATCCTTCATTTCCCGTCACGGATCTTGAGGAAGGGTGCGAGTATTTGTTTCGCGTGACTGCCAACACTGAAGAAGGCCAGTCGGAACCGTTGGTTGCTGACACAGCCATCAAGGCCAAAAATCCTTTTGGTCCACCTGATCCACCGCAAAATGTTCAGCTTTGTGATTGGGATGAAGATCATATGGATCTTGATTGGAAATTCCCGCCTTCAGATGGTGGAGCGGCCATTCAACATTACATCGTTGAAATGAGATCCGCTGAACCTGGAGCGCCGGAAGACAACTGGGCGGATGTTGGTACATCCGATGGCCCCAAGAGATTTTTCTCAAAGGGAGGGCTCACCAAAGGTCAGAAGGTCCAATTTAGAGTGAAGGCCGTCAATAAAGGTGGAGTGTCAGGTCCCAGTGACCCTACACCCGTACTCACTGCAAGGCCTAGGAAATTGGCCCCCATTATTAACAGGGATCAAGTCTACAAGGATAAAATCTGGTGTCGAACTGGCCACTCTCTCAGCCTGCTCAATATCGAGGTCGAGGGTGAGCCTCCGGCAAAAGTGTCTTGGTGGTTTAAAGGCAAGGATCAATCGAAATTGGACAACGTCGTCGTGGAACATGTCCCGTATGAGACGTCAATTACGATCAATGACGCTGTAAGAATGCAAAGCGGCATGTACCTGATCAGAGCCATCAACGAGCATGGAAAAGATGAATGCGAGGTTGAATTTACTGTCCTTTCACCACCTGCAAAGCCTGAAGGGCCTTTGGAAGTGTTTGATGTTCACAAGGAAGGCTGCAAAGTAAGGTGGTTGCCTCCATTGGACGATGGAGGGACTCCAATCACATCTTACATAGTGGAAAAGATGGACACTGAATCAGGGAACTGGGTCCCTTGTGGACAAACTGAAGGCGAACTTGAGTTGGCAGTTGAAGGCCTTGAGACGGGAAAGAGAATCAAGTTCCGTGTAAAGGCCAAGAACACTGAGGGAGAATCTGAGGCGCTTGAAGGCCCCAGGGAACCTGTTCTTATCAAAGATCCATTCGATCCACCAGGCCCACCTGGGCTTCCAGAAGTCATTGACTGGACTGAATCTTCGGTCAAGTTAAAGTGGGAGAAGCCTCTTCGTGAGAATGGAGCACCGGTGACCCACTACACCATTGAATTCCGTGAGCATGGCACTGAAGAGTGGACCGTTGGACCTAAAGTCAAGGCCAAAAAATTCCCCGATGGTGATGTGACCTCTGGCTTGACTCCCGGCAAAAAATACGAATTTAGGGTGAAGGCTGAAAACAAGGCTGGGTTAGGAGATCCATCTGAACACACCAATCCTCACTTCATGAAGGCCAGATTCGCTCCTCCAAAGATTGACCGGTCCAACTTGGATACCAAAACTGTCAAAGTGAATCAACAAGTTGTCATCGATGTTGATGTGACTGGAGAGCCGGCACCGGAAACCTCCTGGTTTTACAAAGGTGAAAAAATTGTCAATTCTGAAGTGATCAAGACCGCTCACAGCCAATTCCATACCAAACTCATGTTAGTCCCCGCAAAAAGGACAATGATTGGAATGTATACTGTCAAGGCAAAAAATAGTTCCGGGGAGGACGAGGCTGAGGTTGAAATTATTATCAGAGGGAAGCCAGGTCCACCTGAAGGTCCTTTGAAGGTGTTTGATATCACTAAAAAATCCTGCAAGCTGAAGTGGAAACCTCCCCTTGATGATGGCGGAAGTCCAATTGAATACTATGAAATAGAAAAACTGGACCCGAGCACGGGAGAGTGGATTCCTACCGGAACATCTCCTTCTTGTGAGGGAGAAGTCAAAGGACTCGGAGAAGGGAAAGAATACAAGTTCCGTGTGAGAGCCGTGAATGCACATGGCGAATCATTGCCACTCGACACGGATGAATCCATTATTGCCAAAAATCCGTTCGATCCTCCGGCCAAACCGGATCCACCGATTCCCATGGATTGGGGGCCTGACTTTTGCGATCTGAAGTGGAAAGTGCCGAAAGATGATGGGGGATCTCCAATAACTGAATATATCATCGAAGTTCGTGACAAGGATCGTAGAAAGTGGAAGGAAGCATTCAAAGTGAATGAGAAAATTCTTCAAGGAAAAGTTGAGCCCCCTTTTATCGTTGAAGACCATGAATATGAGTTTAGAGTCATCGCCGTCAACAAAGCCGGACCTTCGGAACCATCTGATCCGTCTGACACCATCAGGGCCAAGATCAGGTTCTTGAAGCCAAGAATCGACAGATCTACTCTCCAAAAGAAAGTATTGCATGTCAATCAACTCATGAGGATCGATGCTGATTACGTTGGTGCGCCAGACCCTAAAGTGACCTGGTTTAAACCGAGTGGTGATGTTTTGGAAGCTGATGATTACTACACCCTTGAAGCTGGCGACAATCATACTTTATTGGTTGTCAGAAGAGTCCAGAGGAAAGACACTGGTATCTATAAAATCATTGCCAAGAACGAACTTGGCTCTGACACTGCCGAAATTGATGTCTCGGTGATCTCAGTACCAGGAAAGCCTATGGGTCCGATTGAAGTGTCAAATGTCACTGCCCACACTTGCCACCTGGACTGGAAACCACCCAAAGATGATGGAGGTGACCCCATCAAATACTATACCGTAGAAAGGATGGACACGGAGAAAGGTATCTGGGTTCCTTGTGGGGAGACTGTCGGGAGAACCCCAGAATTTGATGTTGAAGGTTTAAACGAAGGCTGCACATACATGTTCAGGGTCAAAGCAGTCAACAACGAGGGCGAAAGTGAGCCTTTGGAGACTGACACCATGACGTTAGCGAAGAACCCATTTGATCCACCGGGTCCTCCTGAAGATGTCAAAATTGAAGATTATGACAGAAAATGGGTCAAGTTGTCATGGACCAAACCTTCCAATGATGGAGGGGCTAGAATAACTCATTATGTTATTGAGAAGAAGGAAGATATCAGTACCAGGTTCATCAAGGCTATGGATACTGATACGGACGAGTGCTTTTTCAAGGTAACGGATCTTACTGAACATTGTAAGTATAGATTCAGAGTCAAGGCTGCAAACAAGGCTGGTGTTGGACCTCCCTCTGAACCGTCTGAAGAAGTCACTTGTCGGTTGAGGAATGCTCCTCCTGTCATCGACAGAACCAATCTTGATGGTATCAGGGTCAAAGTTGGGGAACAACTGAAGCTTGATGTGAAGATCACTGGAGAGCCGGTACCGGAGAAGACGTGGATTTTCAAGAACATCCAATTGAGAAACACTGCTCAACTCACAATCAACAATGAAGATTACAAGACCAAGTTTCTGACCGTGTGTGCAAGAAGAGAAGATTCTGGCACGTACACCATAAAGGCTAAAAACAGAAACGGAACTGACGAGGCGGAGGTTGATATGCTTGTTGTTGGCCCACCCTCCCCACCCATGGGACCTTTAAAGGTCGAAGATGTCTTCTCTGACAGATGCCGTGTATTTTGGAAGCTGCCGAAAGATGATGGTGGTAGCCCAATCACTCACTACATTGTTGAAAAGATGGATGTTGCCATTGGTTCTTGGATTGCTTGCGGAAAATCTTCCGATTTGAACTGTCAAGTGTTGGGTTTGGAAGAAATGCATGAGTACCAATTTAGGGTGAAGGCTGTCAACTCAGAGGGAGAGTCGGAACCACTTGAAGGAATCGAGAGTGTGATTGCCAAAAATCCTTTTGATGCTCCGGGTCCACCTGGCAAGCCGATTTGCACCGATTACGACTTTGATCATTTTGACTTCAAGTGGGAAGAGCCCCGTCACAATGGTGGATCGAGGATCACGGGGTACATCATTGAAAAACGTCACCACAATGATGATTTGTGGACAAAGACGGGAGAGGTCCGTTCCAAGCTAGAGTTTGGAACAGCTACGGATGTTGTACTCTATGAGACCTATGTGTTCAGGATAAGGGCGATCAATGCTGCCGGCCAAGGACCTCCAGGGCCTGAAAGTGATACTCTTACATGTCGCTACAAGAAATTGAAGCCAAAGATCAACAGAAAAGTCCTTAAAGAGATCACAGTGCCCGTTGGAGAAACAATCGAGTTTGACGTTGATATTCAAGGAGAGCCAGCCCCTGATGTCACGTGGTCCAAAGATGGCAAGACCTTGTCGAACTCAGACACGAGAAGGATCACCAATAAGCCCTATCGCACCATTTTCTACATTGATGAGGCGACGAGAAAAGATGATGGCATTTATCTCATCTCAGCTGTCAATATCAATGGAAAAGATGCCGCTGAGGTCAGGGTTCATGTTGTCAGCAGACCGGGTCCTCCTGAAGGGCCGGTTGAGGTCAGTGGAGTGCACAAAAATGGGTGCAAAGTCGGATGGAATCTTCCAAAGGATGATGGTGGTTTGCCCATAACTGGTTACATCGTAGAGAAGCTTGATGTTGACACTGGCATCTGGTCCCATGTGGGAGTTACTGAAGGACTGTCCATCACTGTGAAAGATTTGGAACCGGGCAAAGAGTATGAGTTCAGAATCAGAGCTGTCAACGATGAAGGAGAATCTGATCATGTTCAAACGTTGAAGCCAATTGTTGCTAAGGATCCTTTCACCGTGCCCTTGCCACCATCTGCTCCGGATGTCATTGATTGGAGTGAAGATCATATGGCTCTCGAGTGGAAGGAGCCAATTGACGATGGTGGCTCTCCAATCTCTGGCTACATTGTTCAGCAGAAAGCCAGGCATGATCTGGAATGGTCTCAGATTCTTTCAATCGATGGCAATAGAATGAAAGGAACAGCCTCCAATTTGACAGAAGGCGTCGAGTATCAATTCAGAGTCATTGCATTAAACAAAGCCGGACCCAGTGAACCTGGGCAGCCTTCAAGATTGAAGGAGGCGAGAGCAAGATTTATGCCTCCAAAGATCGAGAGGAAGCAGTTGGCCGACATCACTGTGTCAGCAGGAGAAATGCTGAAATTTGAAGGCAATGTCATTGGCGAGCCACCGGCGGATGTTGTGTGGGAAAAAGACAATGCGATTTTGGAGTCAGAAGGCAAAGCCTTCCAGATCACCAGCGTGCCTTATAACACCAAATTAGTCATCAGGAGTTGTAAAAGGAGTGACCAGGGTATCTATCATGTCACTGCTACCAATAGTGTCGGAAGTGATCAAGTCACTGTGAACCTCACCGTTCTTGACAAACCTGCACCACCGGAAGACTTACAAGTGAGTGATGTGACTGGCGTTGGATGCCAATTAAAGTGGAAAAGACCCAAGGATGATGGAGGTTGTCCCATCGACTATTATCAAGCTGAGAAGTTGGATATTGAGTCGGGTCTTTGGATTCCATGCGGTAGATCAACAGAAACAACATTAGAGGTCAAAGGTTTGCAAATGGGCCAGAGGTACAAGTTTAGGGTCACTGCCATAAATGAAGAAGGAGAGTCCATTCCATGTGAATCCAAGGACGATATTGTTGCCAAAGATCCTTATGGTGAACCCGGGGCACCGATTCAATTAGAACTTGTTGATTACGATCGTGAATCGGTAGATCTCAAATGGCAAGCGCCCTATGACAATGGAGGCTCAGAAATTACAGGGTATCTCATTGAAAAGAGAATATCTGGAAGTAGGTGGGAAAGGGCTCATGATGTGCCCGGAACTCAGTTGAAATGTACTGTACCAAATCTGATTGAAGGGGAGACTTATGACTTCCATGTTTGTGCCATCAGTGCTGGAGGTGTTTCCGCTCCTTCAAATGAGGTAGGACCAGTCACATGTAGAGCCAGAAATCTACCCCCGCGCATCGACAGAACTGGCCTGATCGAAGTGAGGTGCAAAGCCGGAGAGTCCTTTAACTTTGATGTCAACATTTCGGGCGAACCTCCGCCAAACAAAAAGTGGTTGGCCAATAGCAACGAACTTGAATCATCCGAGAGAGTCAAAATTGTCTGTAGTGACTACAACACCAAGATCTTTGTCAGGTCTGCCACGAGGAAAGAAAATGGAATACTCACCATCACCGCCGAAAATGTCAATGGTAGAGATTCAGTTGATATTGATGTGGTCGTCATTGATGTCCCCGGGGCTCCTATGGGGCCTTTGTCTGTAAAGGATATTACTGCCAATGACTGCTGGTTAGAATGGAAGCCTCCGAAGGACAATGGTGGCATGGCGCAAAGTTGTGTGCCTTTGAGTGATGGGTAGGGGTCGCTGGATTGATTGAATGGTCGTTCGGTTGATTGAGTGATTGAATGGTCGTTCGGGTGAGTGATTGATTGGTGGGTGGATCGGTTGATTGAGTGATTGGCTGATTGATGGCGACGGACGAATCATTGGATGGACGGCCGTGCGGATGGATAGATGGTTGCACAGCAAGTATCGCTGCCACTGGGGTGTGCTTTGGGATAAGGATAATGATATATGATCAGATAAGATAAGATAAGATAAGATAAGGATAATGATATAAGATAAGATAAGATAAGATAGGATAAGATAAGGATAATGATATAAGATAAGATAAGATAGGATAAGATAAGGATAATGATATAAGATCAGATAAGATAAGATAGGATAAGATAAGGATAATGATATAAGATTAGATAAGATAAGATAGGATAAGATAAGGATAATGATATAAGATAAGATAAGATAGGATCAAATAAGATATCGGCGTGGTGCTTTGGTTTTCATTTTGTTTATTTGTTTGTTTATTGGTTTATGTGTTTGTTTGTTTGTTTGTTTGTTGGTTTGTTTGTTTGTTTGTTTGTTTGTTTATTTATTTGTTTACTTACCGGTTGATTGTTGGTAACAACACAGTGGCTGTGTATCTGGATGGTCTGCCATCCAACGGTCTTGTGGTCTTCCCTGAGTTTACACAGCTTTAGCCCAATGTAGAGTCCTATCACAGAGACGCTATGTTTTAGATGCAGGTGATTCTCGGGTGTTTATGATAATAATAATATTATAACTATAACATGGCATTATAGTGTGTTGAAAATAAGAAAGAAACACACTGTAGAAGTTTACTTCATTCAAACAAGACTCAACTGTACTAAGATAGGCATCTAACGTGGGGGGGGGG
>JAUELJ010171945.1:0-10535 GCA_031471255.1 Dryodora glandiformis
GGAATGATGTTGTTCTTGGGCCTGCCTTGTCCGTGAGTCAAGAGTGGACTGCTGATGGAATACCTGCGGAACAAGCAATATCCAGACAAAGGTTGAGACCAGGATCAGGATTTCTGTCTGTCAGAGTGACTACAGACGGACCTACGCGAGTTTTACAAATAACTGATTCCAAAAACAAAAAGGCCTATGCTAAATTAGAAGAAAAAGATTGGAATTTGATCAATGAGAATAAGCGGCCAAATCTCATCTCTGCCGACGAAGAAAGTTCAAGTATAAAAACAGTGACGGCTGAACAAGGACTGGATGCCACAAGAAAAAAGTCAGACGATGAATTCCAGCTCATTGTTTTTGCCAAACAAGGAATTGGGTTGAGTGTTGTGAGTCGTGATCCTCCAGAAGAATTGCTATACTTGTTCATGTCCAATGTTGTCGTCGACTATCAGACTTCTAGTCGTCAGACTGTTTTGGATGGAAGCGTGCAGAACATTCAAGCTGATAATCAACTTCCGGACAACCAGATGCCCATCATCCTTTACGTCACACCTCCAACTTCCGGCTCTAAAAGTGAAAACACTCGATTCTTACCCGCCATCCATTTTACGTCTTTGCGCTCCAACAGTTCAAATTCGGACAATGCAGAAATTTACAAGCATCTCATGGTGACTGTGAAAAATGTGACCTTAAATCTGGACGAAGAACTCATTTGCAAGGCGCTAAAGTTTGCTGGCTTCACCAAGTCGGATGAAGAACTGGAAAAAATTGATGAGTCGGCATACGAAGCTCAAAGGGCTCTCATTGCAAACACCACAACCGCCAAACGCTACTACTTTGGTACCCTGAAGTTGAGCCTGGATCAAGTGAAACTCAGCGTATCGAAAGCCGAAAAGCAGCTGCCTCTCGATCTAAAAGCTGTAAAGCGAAAATTGGGTTTGACCCTCATCACTTTTGAAGATGCCTTGGTAGACTTGGAGCCATTCGTTCGTTTCCACCCCTTTGAAACCATCAACTTTCTGACAAGCGCTGTTGGATCCCACTATCACGATGAACTTTTATCACAAGCCGTTTTGATTTTAGGATCAACAGACTTTCTCGGCAACCCCATTGGTTTCATCAATGACATCAGTGAAGGATTTTCAGGGTTGTTCTCGGATGGCAATGTCAAACTTTTGCTTAAAAATGTGGCTCATGGGGCCGCCAACTCGGCTGCCAAAGTGACCGGAAGTTTGTCGTACGGTATCAGCAAGGCCACTGTCATGGAAAAGTATGACGAGCGACGTTTAATGTTGAGAAAAGCTCGCAAAGGAGATAGAAGTCATGAACATTTGGTCGCTGGACTTAAAGGTTTATCATATGGAGTACTCGGTGGCCTCACTTCCATTGTGACTGAAACATGGGACGGTGTGTCGCACGAAGGATTAACTGGATTTTTCAGTGGCCTTGGATGGGGTGTTGTTGGCACCATTAGCAAACCTGCCATTGGCGTGTTGGATCTTGCCACTGGCACAGCGGCTGCAGTTAGAGAATCTAGTAGAAGTGTCACAAAGCAACTTCCTCCTCAAATGAGACCTCCAAGGCTGGTCCTCGGAACTGCCGGATCCCTGCCGGTGTATTCACTCAAGGATGCCTCAGGTCAAGAATTACTACACACAATAAATGGAAGAAATTTCGGCGAGGTTTTTGTTGGTCATGAACAACTACGCTGCAAGTGGGAAAGTTTAACCGTGCTCATTTCAAGTGAAAGAGTGTTGGTACTGAGCACCACCATCAATGAAGATCATGAGGAAGTGAAAAAAGATAAAAAGAAAAATCAAAAACTTGTATTGTCAGTGTCACATAGTGATCTTGCGTATGCAAGAGTGTCAAAGGCTCAAGGGAGAGAGGATGATGATGAAGAATTCATCATCGAGCTTGTGTTAAAACTTGTGGAAGAAGATGGCGAG
Organism: Dryodora glandiformis; assembly: GCA_031471255.1. NCBI lineage: Eukaryota > Metazoa > Ctenophora > Tentaculata > Cydippida > Dryodoridae > Dryodora > Dryodora glandiformis. The sequence goes on from JAUELJ010171945.1 coordinate 1,941, forward strand.
GATATGATGAGGCAGCCGAGAATTCGTTGCGATAACGAAAAAGCTGCAAGATTAGTGGCCCAACAAATTAACTACTCTAGAAATATGTATGAAGAACTTAGGCAGGCTGTGATTGAAGTTGCGGACGCTGAAGATATGTGATATGATAAAACATTAATTGCACTTAAAAAAGATAATTTTTAACTTAATAATGTAGGCTGGATAAAGATTTAAAAAAGTAAATAACTTAATATTGCATAATCATCTCTTGAATATTGAATATCTATTTGACACTCTTCACATTTTGATTGATTGCGTCCGGACATTTGGTTATAGAAAAGGAGAAGTTGCAATAATTTTTTAAAGCATAATTATTCGAAGTTTTTGGTATTAAAAATAAGTTTTTAGTCTTGAATTAACATTATAAATTGGTATATATTTACAGCTTTTTATTCTGCCTTGTGAGCCTTCGGTTTTTGTGTACATTTTTCATCATCCGCGACTTTGTTGTAGCCTTTGTCCGGAGGCTTATGTTTTTTTATTTTTTCGTCCGTCTTCTCTGTGGATACTTCTGATTCCACAGTTGTGCTTGAGCTCTCTTCACTTCCTCCACTTTCAGTGTCGTCATCCGTTTTCTCCTCTTTAGTCTCTTCACCGTCACTGTCACTGTCGGTGGTTGAATCTTTCTTCGATTTCTTGATATTATGTTTTTCTACTTTTTTCTTTTTTGTCAAATTTTTAGGCAGACCTTTGAAAATGACTCCGCCGGCAAGGGGTTTGACAGACACACTTTTGCAGTCTTCACCAACCCTTTGTAGCCATTTACAAAGTGCATCTTTGCCGTCGAAGGTGCCAAGGTCTGTCTCGTTGCCCAACTTGAAACGAAATTTATATTTATCAAATCTTGTATCTTGCGTGTCATCCGTGTCCGATTCATCTGTCTCTACAAGTACAGTTTCACTCCCAACTAGAGTTTGTTTCAGAGTTGGATGGTGCTTCTTCGGAACACGTCGTTGATGGTGGTGATAACGGTATCTGTGATGATGAACATGAGCTGAATAGAAAGAGTGCTCGGACGAATATGAACTAGATCCGGAGTCGGGATTAGATGAGGGACAGTCGCTTTCGAGAGTCAAGGATTCAGAGTCATCTTTGCCGTAACAATCCGTACTTCCATCACAGCCTTCATTTGAAGGCTTCTTTGGCATCACTTAGGATTTTTAACAATGTGTATTAGCATTTTGCCCAAAAATGCGACTGAGAAACGCTTCGAAAAACAGATTAAGAAAATCCCGTTAGCTGCATTGATAAATAAATATTGTCTTCGATGCCTGATTTAGAAACAAAGCACATTCTTCATAGTGTTTATTATATTTGGGTCCTTTAAGGTAGGTTTACACACCTTTACGACTTTATTTTTAATATTAATATCAACGACAACTAACGATTAGCTTTACTTAAGACATTATTTACTATTTTTTGTGATTGATATATCAATGGGTTAACGCGTAACCATTGATATATAAGAAATATATCAATGGTGTAAACCTACCTTTACTTAGAAATATAGAATACTGAAAAGTTGATAGATTTCTAAACGTTTCTACGATAGTCCCTCACGTCAAGAGTTGCCAAGGCATCCAAAGAATTTTCGGACAAGATGTTGAGAGCGGCCTCGGTGTTTTGGCTTTCCAATTCTCGCACGACACGATCAAGCACCCCGAATACTCTTTTCAGAGGACCTGACGTACTCATTTTTGCGAGACTCTCGACACTACCACGCTCTCGATGTTTTGCATTCACCAAATCACGGCTGACTCCAAGCTTTTCGAGTTCCTTTTGAATACATCTTCTAACGAGACCTGGAAATTTCGCTTGACCGATTCTCAACTTTTGCAACTCATCAGCCACATCCAACGCATCTTCATGATTTGCTTTGGTCACCACAACTTTAGCTGAGTCAGTTTCAATCGGTCTTCTCAAGGATTTCAATTTCTTAACCTTTGAAAAAGCTGAATTTTCCGAGTGACTCATATAGTCTTCGGAAACCTTGCCTTGCTGATTATTGTTGATATCACTGGAGATTTCTCTCATCTTTTCAATGTATGAATTCAACGACGTAGTGTCCTTGATGGGATCTGGCTTCACAATGAATCGGTTATTCCTCGCAACAAAGGGCCTTTTCGAGATAGGACAAGGTTTGATATGATTCAAAGACTGGTGATGATCATGATCAGAGACTTCCGGAGATGTATCGTCTTCGAAAACAGGACAAAAGTGTGCATTGACAATTTGTGGGACGTTACTGGGCCTGACGATTTCTTCAGATGACACACGTTGTTGTTCCAATTCGAGAGATGACTGGGAATGAGACAGTGATGCTGTTTTCTCCGATTGCCGAATATATCTATCATAGATGCCTTTGGTTCCCAATGAAACGAGGTCAATTTTGAAATTGTCTTTTGATTTGATAAAAACTGAATGTTGGAAGATAGCATCACCCTTCAGCGTTTTCACTTCAACAACCTTTGATTTGTTAAATGACAAAAACATTGATTTGTCTCCATTAAACTCGCTCAACAGCAAGTACTTTCCGCTCGGATCCTTGGTTGCTTTCGTTTCACTGTCAAGCTCCCCTGATAAATCAATCTTTTGGAGAATCGGCCAATTTTTCGCTGAAGCATCGTAAATGGTCAACTTTTGTCCACAGCCGACGACAAAGGCTCCCCAGAACCTTTCGTCGTCCGGGTTTTCAACGACTTGTCTAGAGTAATCATCTAAAACCGTGATGAAACCGAAGCCACCTAGCCCTCCCATATCGGGGTTGGGGATTGTCTTGATAAGTTTTGGCGAATGATTTTTAGCAATTGAAGTTTCGCAATCGAAGATGTTGGTTGTGCCATTTTCTAGAAGGCAGGCAAAGTGGTAGCAATCTGGACTGACGCAAACATCTACAATTGGACAAGGCTGGGCTGGTGTTTGCACGCAACCCGATACGATATCAGTCTTGGCAAAGACTTCACTTCCTCCTAGATCCGGACCTCCTTTCTCATTCACGATCTGATCAACACTCCATACTTCGGCAACATTATTGTCGACGATGACAAGATGACGGGAAATCCTTCCCAATGAACTGTTATTATTATCAAAGACATCACATTCTGGGCTTTTATCATTGATGAAAGGGCACCAGTTGATACTGTGGTAATTGGTCGGCCCAAATCGCCCCGCATTCACCGCCAATAAGTTATTCACGCCGAGAGATCCGATGTCGTCAATCGTGACGGTAGCCACAATGACATTTCCGAACACATCTACGACTCCTAATATCACATCTTCAAAATGATGAGCGAATGAGATATTTTGAACGGCACCTTTGGTCATGAGCCAGTTGCGATCAGTCTTTTCAACCTCCGGCACTTCAGTCCTCTCCGATGCAGATCTGAATCTCAAGACATGAACCTTCCTGATTCCTTTCAAGCTTTCTGATTCGACGTCTCCGCTTTCGCCTATTTCGACTACACCTTTAACATACGCCATGACTTTGCCGGAAACGTGAACGGCAAGTTTACGCCCAACTCCACGACCCTTGTCATCAAAATCCGAACCTTGTGAAGACGCTCCTCTTGTTCTTACAGTGGCTACTTCATCAACTTTGTCATGTTTCAAATCAGATAATGTTGTCCATTTGAAACCTGAACGTAGTTGTTGACCTTGCGCCATTTTGATCTTTGGTAACGACATTGATCGCGGAAATCTAATCCGCGTGGCAATACTATAAAAACAGGAAGTTCTTGGAAATCCCAGGAAACCCAGATAATAGAGTCTAGTTAATCCGCTGCATGTACGTACTTTCTTGCCATTTCCCACATTTTTTAAATGCCTAGACCGCGATGTAGTATATAACTATAGTCGGCCCTGCTCTAAAGTAGAGAAGAGGATGCAAGTGAATTCGATAGGATTAAAGACGCGGATTAACAAGGATTAACAAGGATTAACATAATTTTTCTTTAAATAAAAGGTTCATAGGCTCTTTTCACAATCTATATTTACATTATTGATTCAAGATGGCGTACAGTAAGAATTACAGTATAAGCGCAGTAACGGTCAAACTTTTATCGTCCACGACCTCTAAATCCACCTCGGAATCCGCCTCCGCCACCACGACCTCCACCAAAACCTCCACGTCCTCCTCCGCCACGACCACCGCCAAATCCTCCTCCTCCACGACCACCACCAAATCCTCCTCTACCACCGCCGCCGCGGCCACCTCCTCGGCCGCCACGTCCCCCTCCGCCTCGACCACCTCCTCGGCCACCTCCTCGTTGTTGGCCACCAGGAAGGAATCTGGCTAGAGGTAGGAGTTTGGCAGGATCTATGTAGAGAAGTTGATCTTTGTCAAAGGATTTGGCCTTGACTTCTCCTTGAAGTTTGACAGACACGAAAAAGTCTCTTAATGTGCCGAAGATCTCATCAACTTTGCCAACCTGTGGTAAGAAATATTACTTTGAGTATATTTAAAGTACTTAGTGTTGCGTTCTTGCAGAAAATAGGCTACTCATTCGATTAATTATACTCTTCGAAGTTTACCTGTTCTTTATTTTGCAGATAGATTGGGGCGTTGAAGTAGGGGACATCTTTTTGCGTAACTTTGACGACAAGGTCATCTTGACAGGTGTGTGACATTTTGCCGAGGTCGATCACGGTGTCTGGAGGTCCTTGATCGAAACCACCACGTCCGCCGCCTCGACCACCCCCGCGTCCACCTCTACCAAAAGATCCACGACCTCCACCTCCAAAGCCTCCACCTCCAAAACCACGACCTCCACCGCCTCCTCTGCCTCTAAAACTCATTTTACAGCCTTTGATAATCGTAAAAAACTCAAATGCGTCTTTCTGTTGATTCGCGATACTTTTTATTTACACGTGTTTGTTTGTAAGGTTTAGAGATGTGAGCGTCTTTTGGTACCGCTCAATGCTTTTACAACCGGCATACTTAACGTTTAAAGTTTATGAACCACTATTTCGTTTTTACAGCTAAACTGCGTCAGATAATTTTCTTTGTGCACTCTCACCAGTTTTGAAAATTGTTTTTACACTGCTAAATATATAAACCAGCTTTTTATTATTATTTTTCCTTTGTTAGCACAATAAAAAACGATTTATTCTCTTCCCAATATGTTTTTTTCTTTTCCTACCATCTGGTTGAAAATTGCATGCAACATGCATGGCAGCGACTTTACTTTTACTTGTCTGTGGGCCACTGTCGGCTGATGCATGAAGAACATGCGGGCATGCGCCTTGGCATGCGCTGACCGAACTGGCTGCGGATGACGTGGTGTGGACTGTGGTGTCAAATCAAGAACATCAAAGGCATTGAAATAGTTGCTTAATCATCGATTTGATGTACATGGATTTTTAATCCAAACAAATTCCGGTAAAAGGCTGATAATTTTAAAATATCATTGCGAAGGACTAGTGATGGCGGCTCCATCAAGTAACAAGGTTTCATTTAAAATAGTCCTGACATCGGACCCCAAATTACCATTCAAGGTATTGAACGTTCCGGAAAACACGCCTTTCACCGCAGTACTCAAGTTTGCTGCGGAAGAGTTCAAGGTACCCCCGGCAACATCTGCAATCATCACTGATGATGGCATCGGGATCAACCCTCAGCAGACAGCAGGAACCGTTTTTCTGAAGCACGGTTCTGAGCTTCGTCTCATACCAAGAGATCGGGTTGGAAATATTATGCTGTGATCATTCTGATTATGTATTTTTATTGTTGCCTATTTACGACCGTAAAATATATTTTCAACTGTCTCCATTTTTTATCTATGTTGGTGATTGACTAATTATACAATTTTCATTTTGTTGCAGAGTTCAAGTTCGAAAGGATGGATTTGACTGGAAAGTTGATGATCAAAGCCACTCTTGGGGATGACATTCGTCGAATTCCCATCCACAATGAGGACATTACTTACGATGAACTGATTCTGATGATGCAGAGAGTTTTTAGAGATCAGTTGAATTCTTCAGACGACGTTACTTTGAAATACAAGGATGAGGATGGGGATCTTATCACCCTGTTTGATTCCGGTGATTTGGCTGCGGCGATTGAGTACTCAAGAGTTCTCAAACTTACTGTTTTCATAAACGGTGAACTGGTTGCATCTTCCGCCGGTAGAAATCAGTTTGGTAACGTTTCTGAGGTCAAGACAGAACTTCGAGAAATCCGAAACAGAATTAACCATCTACTCGACTCATTGGACATTTCTGATGTTGCTGATCAAATTCAAGATCAAAAGTTGACCAATTCCAATGTAGAATCCAGTTTTACTAATGGTTCGGCCAACATCGAAGAGAGCAAAGAGTTTGATCCCTTACAACAACAACAACAGCTTCACCAACAACCGAAAGCTTCCAAGGTAATTTTTTGTTATATTTTAATGCTTGACCATGTGCTCATTTGACATATTTAAAGGTTCCGGACGATCAAGCTTCCATCTCTAGTAGAGCTTCACTTGCGTCTTCAACAATAAAAACTGAGGAGATACAACAACAGCTACAAACGCCATCACATCCTGATGTAGCTGCTGCTTTGCCTTCTCAACAGCAGACACAACCACTTCCGCCAGGACCGCCACAACAAGCATTCCCTCCTCAAATGAGTCAATATCCTGGACAACCTATGCAATATATGCAGCAGCCATCGAATCAACCACCCATCAGCCAATCAGGACATATGTCAAATCAACCTCCGGTTCAAGCTCCACAACATCCTCAACAATTTTATTATCCACCAACGTCAGCTGTACCCCAACAGCCTCCAACGTCTGAAGCAGGTGCTCCTTCTCAGGGTCAACCTCAAGGTCCTCAACAAGGTCCACCACAAGGGCCACCACAAGGTCCTCCACAAGGTCCACCGCAAGGGCCTCCACAAGGTCCACCACAAGGTCAGACTTCAGCGGTTCATCATCAAGGATTTACACCAGCTCTTCAACATGGCTTCGCAAGCCCTCAGCATCCGATGGGACAACCTCCAAGAGGCCCACCGATGCTAGGCCCTTCTGGTGCTGGTCCAGCTGGCCCGCCTCCTCCAGGAGGAGCACCACTTGGAGCTAATCCTTATGGTATGGCAAGGGCATCAGGCCCTCCTGCCGCTGCGTTCGCTCGGTACCCTCAACCACCAACGTACAGGTGATCCCATGGTTGGTAAACAGTCTATCTAGTGATGATTAAAATGTGTGAATTTATTTTTTTTGTTTTTAATTATATATTGTTTCAACACTAATCTGCTCTTTTTAGTTAAATTAATAAAGAGAGTAGTTAATTCCCTTATTTTCAGTTTTGGCCAAAAAAATATATTTCTCTTAAAAGTATTTTCATTTCACAGCTCATTAAGTTTTACTTCCATCTCCTGTAAAGCACAATAGGCACAGCAATAATAAATAAAAGTTTAAGGTATTTGAGTTTGTTCTTCGGACGTTTTACCGGAAATCTATCAGCCGGCACAAATTGCGGATCTCCTTCGTGTATCTTTAAATTTTTCTGCAGATTTCTCAGTTGGCCATCCAGAGTCTTGACACACGACTTGGTTTTATCCACATATTTAATGAACAAGTCCAGGTCTGCCACGTCTTGACCAATCCTTAAAAGCTCCGGATGCTCTTTGATATTTTTGGCCAGATAGTTGACGTTGGCGGCCAGAAACATGAGATGATTGGAGATATTGGCAGTCATCATAACCGCATCTGGACATGAAAAATAGATTCCTTTTTGTCGATCTCTCGGTGTGATTCTTGGCAAGCTCGTCTTTTCCCAATCTTTCTTGTGGATCTCGCAAATGGCAGTCACAATTTTCTTCCGGATACCAACCTTTTCCACGCCAATTTTTTCGAGATCAGATTCATTAAGCGATAGGAATTGTTCAAGATTAATTCCGTGCTTCTCAAACACTGTCAAGTAATCAGAAGCACCGATTGCCAACAAAATGTTGTCAAGTTCCGTAAATTTTTTGTATCCCTCGACATTGATTTTGTTAGATCGGAAGTTTTTAGTAATATTGGACCCGTTGTACTTTGTCATCGCAGCCTCGACAATTTCCAGCAATTCGGCATTGGACGGTTCAACAAGGTCGGCGATAGTTAGTCCCTCCTTTGTAACGACGTCCGGATCGGCTCCTTTTTCCAAAAGAGTTCTAACAACATCTCCATGGCCTTTATCGGCAGCGAAACACAATGCCGTCCACCTCTGAGTTTCGGCAAGGTCAAGCTTGGCACCTTTCGAAATGAGGAACTCGACCAGTTTTAAATGACCGCATCGAGCCGCAAACATCAACGACGTCATGTTTTGATTTTGAACATTGTTCACTCCGAAGTCCAAGCCTCGTTTTTCAAATTCTTCAGCTAAAAAGTGGGCACATTTCAGCAACTTCTCTCCACATTCCTGATTAAAATTGATGGAACCGCTAGAGCAAACGACCATCAACAAGGATGACCTGTCCAGTTGGTGAGGCTCGAGACTAGATCCTTTTGAGACCAAGAATTTTAATAATTCTAAATCTCCATTTCGACATGCCAAAAATATTGGTCTTTCCTCCTGACAAATTCCCAT
>JAUELJ010173055.1:0-10529 GCA_031471255.1 Dryodora glandiformis
CATTACATTACATTACATTACATTACATTACATTACATTACATTACATTACATTACATTACATTACATTACATTACAATACATTACATTACATTACATTACATTACATTACATTACATTACATTACATTACATTACATTGCATTGCATTACAGTTCATTACATTACAGTATATGCAACAATAGTATCAATAACAATACCTGCAACAATTATAATAATAACAACAACAAAAGCAACAAAACTGATAACAATACCAATAACAACAACAACACCCCCATTACCATCGCTATCGCCATTGCAGCGTCAATTAATGTACACAAGATATGAATTTTCTCTTTATCAGCTTCAACAGGTTATCCCCAGCGACGCCCTAATGAGAAATATTCCATACCAGATGTGATCGATGGTCTCATCAAATGGCATCAACAATAGCAACTATGACAGCGTCATCACCACCACCACCACCATCACCGCCACGAACAACAAAAACAACAACAGCAACAACAACAACAACAGTAGGAACAGGAACATTAAGCTCTATTAGCAGTGACAAAAGCGATAACGGCAACCACCGCAGGGAAAGCATCAACAACAATAATAAAATCGATAGCGTCGCCCAATCATCCTTTTAACTCTGATTTAGCACAGGAGTTGCCAATAGTATCGTTGTCACGACATTTGCACACGTATTCCGGTGGAAGCAAATCAGACATGTACAACAAAACGGGTGCATGAGATCAATACCATTACGTAACAAACCGTCTTGTAGAAGTAGAGACATATATACTCTCCATGCTGTTGTCAAATGGTTGCCAGCAACAGGTGCCTTGATCACGACGATGTTGTTGGGAGAACCATAAGGAGGAAGAAGACTACTATCACAAAAAAACAAGTTAATTAAACACATTTTTCCTAACTGTGTAGGAATATTGATGTTCATAATATCATCAAGCAGAACCTCACATGTGAGATTAGGTTGATCTGAGAGATTTACTTGGCTGCAAATGCTTGATGACCACCGTTTGTGCAATACACAATACCGGACTGGCATCTTGGTTACCGTGTATGGGAAGTGTTCCTTTACAACTTTAAAACCAGAAGTACCTTCTGCATCCATACTCTTGGTCAGAGTAATGTCCATCGTGCTAGACAACCATGACATGGGTTTGGTCAACTCTCTGCGTGGTCACTTCAATATGTGCACGTGGTCCAAACGGTTTAGGGGTTCATGACTACACCCATGATAAGCCTCAGTTTATTTTCCAGGCTACCTCGCTCAAACAATATAGCATGGAGATTTAAACGCGACTGGAATCGCAACCGTCAAAGAAATAATCAGAGATGATATCAAAGTGGCGCTATAAACTGTTGTCCTTGATACTCCAAAATAATATTATGCATCCCCTTTTTTGTTTGGTATCTAATTTGGACCATAACCAAAGAAAACAAATGATAATGAAATGATATGGTATTCGTGAAATAAGAGATAATGGTGATAGCAAATAGATTGTTCATTTCCAACGATGCCTAAGAAGACGTACGCCAGTCGCAGCTTCGATGTCGCTGCAGCGGATGAGGATGAGTTCGTCAATTACAGCCACAGAAAGAGTGGTGGGTTAGACAATGACGATGACCCGTTCCAATCCTCGGCCTTCAACACCGCATCAACATCAGCGCAGCGCAGTCGAGGTATAAACCGAGGCTGGAGTCAAGATTCGTCTCCCTCCACCCACATCAACAAGGTGAAATCGCAGCTAACATTAGACCTGCCCTTCATCACCAGACATCTGCCTTCCAAGGGTGGCAGGAAACATTCAACGGCTTCCTCGTCCACATCTACCTCCAAATCCAAAGACGACGGCGTGAAACCAAAGAAATCCCATTCTCCGAGATGTTCGCATTCCTCTTCCTCCTCATCTCCCAAAAAGTATCACCACCATAGTGGCAGTAAACACACGTTAGCAAAGTATAGATCTTATAGCGTTGGTTGCCATGGCGCGGATACAGCATCGTCTAGCAGTTCCAAAGACAGCAAGTCGGGGGGAGGGAAGAGGCTAGCAGTGACCACTATAACAACCCCCAAGCCGTTTTATCCTCCACAAAACCTCCGGCGCTCCAGCCGTGTAAAGTCGGGGGCCGTGTCTGTCAATGCCGTCACTCAAACATCTCCTACCCGTGTCACATTCTTGGATTTGGAATCTGGGAATTTCGTGGCAAATTCACAACTGACATCTCTAAACGTAACTTGTTCTTCCCCAGTGCACGACCGTCGCAGAAAACATGGACGCGAGGGAAATACGTTTCAACGTGCATCTTCCGTCAACGTCACATCACATTCTTCTTCTAGCATTTCACATTTACATAACTCAAATGTGAGAATACAAACTGTTTCATCTGATCACTATGGTGATCAATCTATGTTTTCATCTACATCTTTCCCATCCCTTACCAAAGACCATCGCTCTAACAAACTTGTCAGACAGTCTACATCAATTCAACACTCTCCACATAGAGACAGTCCTACTCATTCCCAATACAACGAAATTCGCAGTGATTGTTCCATGCCATCACGAATATCTCCCCACATCGCCAATAATTCTGAAAAAGTCCAGTGTTTTATTTCCACGGACCACGACAGACGTGAAAGTTTGTGCCCATGTGCCAAGTGTAGAGGACACGAACATTCTCAGCGTGATCGTTCCCCAAGACTCAACAGACGACATCAGTATGGCGACGAACGGTGTGGGTCTTTTGACACAAGACACCAACCCGGTCTTGTCGATAAAGATTATTTTACAGCATTTAAATCGAGGTCTTTTGATTGCCATGATAAGAGACACAGTGAAGGGGTAGCTGGTTGGGATGGCCCAGGCACAAATACGAGCCTATGTAGGGAAAACAACAATAATTTATTACATCCTGACGGAACAAGAACAAGGGCGTTTACATTTACGTCCTCTAAATCGATGGACACCTCACCCCAAGAACATCGGAAACATCCAGAAGGTTTTAGGGAAATAAATGAAATTGATCGCTGCGTATCGGAATATTTACAAACCAGAGAACGAAATAAAGAATATTTTCAAACGAGGTGTGCGAAACAGGACCTTATAAGTCATGATAAAAGAAATGCGAAACAAGCATTGAGCTCGAAAAATCCCTCGGATGAGAAGTACAGCAATAGTGACCGTGTCAAAGACAGATTGTTACATCCCACAATAGGTCCATATAGCAGCACAGGCAATTTGAATTATTTCAATTTTCAGAGCCGTTCGATGGATGAGAGGATCAGTGAAAGGTCAGATAATGTTTTGTTATCAAAGTCCTTTGATGGAGCGACCACATCAGATGAAATTTCTGGAAACAATAGCCAAAGAAGTATTGACAAAAATAATGTATCAGCGACTCGAATGGAATATCGAAATGGATCTGAAAAAAATATATCGCACACATTTAGCTTTAACGAAAAGAAAACAGGACCGATTGACTCTTTAGAAAAGGAAACTCTTAATGAAAGAAAGAAAATATTTTATTCAAATGGACGCCGAGATGCTCATCGCGAGGAACAGAGGAGAAAATTGATCAAAAACTCATGGCATATCCGAGAGAACAAAAGTGATGCTTTTTTCAATACAGCAGCCTCTTCGTTTGATGAAAGTAGCGTTCGCACAAATGATTTGTGTATGGCAAAGCACGGGATCATCGATTCGATACCCATAAAGAATGCGGAATTGACGAATAGAAGTAAATCATTAGATGACAGGACGTGTCAAGAAAACAGCCGTTGCTCGTCTCCTGTCCTCGAAAGCGATGGGAAATGCCAACACGCCTGTCGTACATTGTCAGACCAAGACGATTGTTTTAAAGAGTTCCAAGGTTTGAATTTTCCCGAAGTTTTAGGATATAATGCTGTTGACAGATTTTCAAAAGACAGAGAAAATGTTCATGACGTTTCGCATTATAGGAGAGCCTATAATGAAAAACACAATATATTTCAGACCAGATCTTGTGACGGTCGGTTCGATTCCAATGATGGCTCTAGACACGTTGAGAAAGATTGTGTCAGAGGTAACGAGATGTTTGTTGGGGACGACGGTGACAGCTTCAGGGTCAGAGACAGGGCTGGCCACAATGAACCTTCTTACTATAAAACCAGGTCGTTCGATGAGCGATTATCGATGACTGAATCAAGATATTCAGATCAAAGGAGAAGCAAGTCTTTCAGCCTAAACCCAAACAAAACCAACTCTCCCCATAACATTCTGACAAACGAACCATCAAGAAAAAATGATCATGGAGCTTTTGATACCGAATATCTATACCCAGGCAGGACTGAGACTGTGTGTGATAAAAGAACTTTAAAAAACGATACGGCAAGGAAGAATCTTTCACCCAAGACAAAACAGGAGCGAAATAAAATATTTTCACAAAAAGGTAGACGTTCTGGATCTTACGAAGACTGTCATTCTCATCAATCGATCAATTCCAATCCACTATCATCATCGTACCGAAATTATCGATCTATTTCTGGTGAAAACATTGAATTAGACGACCGTCCGTCGTATTTCATTGGTATTGGCAGAAGAGCACGGAGTTTCGATGTCTATGAAAAAAGTAATATTTCCGATACAACAGAACAGCGAGATCCTATGGGAAGAATGCATTTCACCAGTAGTGGCAGTGATAAATACCTAAGAAAGAATCGAGAATCACTTCAACTTTTGGGTGGGCTAGAACGGTCAAAATCTGAAGAGATTGGCCGAGGTCAGGTTACACCACAACATTCCCTTGAAAAGCCTGTAAGTCAACATGACATTTGCTTTCCGAAAAAGAAATTGTCCAAACGACAGGAAGCGCAAGACGGGGAGTCGTTCCACCCTATGTATGGTCTCTCCGATGACGTAACACACATGGCTCACTGTAACTTACTAAGGTGTGATACAGCTGAAAGTGACGTCACCAATCCAGACCAGCACACCGGATTCGACGACAGGCCAAGATGTGCGTGTTGTTCTAGAAATGCCTCGCTTCGAAAACATTACTCTTCCGAGGATACCAGTGGTATTGAAAAACGGGTGTATGGCAATGCAATGAGCTCAGAAAGGAGACACGGTCAGCTCGGCGAGAGATCTTACTCAGACGATCCCAGGCACCAACACATGGTCAATCCACGAGTTCACCAACCCACTTCACACTCTTGGGACACCACGGCTACAAAACGAAACCAGCTGTACCATTGCGCACGTGGTTCTGAAGAGGATGCTCTCCTGTGTCGTAGTGATGCTAGACCAACATTCACAGATGCAAACTCTGTAGACTATTATAAAAATAATCAGTTGAATGTTCTGTGGGATCGTAGGAACCGTAAGTCACATTCGCTGGACCTAAAACACTCGTTACTTCGAGGTTCGCCGAAGACAAAACGGAGATCTCCCCTTGCAGTGAGATCACTGGACAGAGTAAATGTCAACAGATCATTCAGTTCGGATGGAAGTGTAACCAGCAGTGTAGACAACAACAGAAGCCATGTCAGTTCATTTGAAGATAGCGGTCATTCACGAAATCAGACAATGCTGGAAGTGGACAACTCCCAGTCGCCTATCATAATTATCTCCCCTTGCACCGATGACACTTTTAAGAACAATGATTGTTCACATGATAATAGCATGTATTCCGACGGGACACACTCAGACTCTTCTTCATGTGAAGACGACGATGACGACGACGACGACGACGACTACAGCAAGGTGCCAGCAAAAGCAGAAAGAAAGCTTTATCGTGGAAGAAAAATATCTAACGAAAGTAATCAGGTTTTTGGGTCTGAAGATAGAAAGGAGACTGAAATGTGTTGTGGGCAAATGGGATTTAGCGACGCTCACGATAAAATTATTGGTGCGCAAGCTTATAACGCCAAAGGGTGTAACAGTATAAAATTGGCGGGAAGGCTCGACAGGGACGGAAGTGAAAAGAAGTCAAGATTATCCGATGCCTGTGTCGATCATGCTCAGTTCTCCCCCACTGTTTCCGCTTCCTGTCCTAAAAACGAGGACAAAAACCATATAATGAGGAGCAAAGGATGTGACGCTTGCAAATGGAAAGCAATTGCTTCCCCTGATGGAGGTTTTCACACAGAGATAATGGAATCTAAGGGACTTGGTGAGGATCTTAGGCTAAAAGGATTGAATAGTAAGAAAGGTAAAATGAAGGAACATTTCATTGATCGAAAACATTGTAAAGATGGGTTAGGGTGTGGTAGTGACGAAGAGAGAGACCGGGGGAAATTGCGCAAGAAATCAGGCAATAGATACACTGATAGTGGTGAAGATAATGATTATGATGATGACGGTGGAATTGACGAAGAGAAAGATGATGAGGAGAAGGAAGACGACCACAGAAGAAGTGGCGACGAAAATAGAGATGAAAAACGTGAGGGTATTTACGAGGAAATCAGTGTTCATCAGGAACCGACATTGGTTGGTACAACTCGAGTAGCCGCATGTCGTGTAAAGCAATGTCTAAGACATTCGAACCCTATGGTCAAGAACATTAAATCCACCGCAGGCAAACTAAAACATGATCACTCGCTGATGGAGTGTCACTCGAGCCCGGTCTTAAAAACCTCGTCGTCTTCTCGTGTGTCCTCGGGGAAACTCATTTCCCATTCGTGTGAAAAAGAGGCAAAGCGGAAGAGATGGTTATCCTGTAGGGATGTGCGAAAATGTGATGAGGAAAAATGTGGTCAGAGTATGAAATGCACACACGAGAGTTTTTGTGAATGTCTTCCATGCCATGACAGTGACAAAATGAACTGTGGGTGCAGGTCACGTGACAAGGTTAACAGTAGCTTTACTAGCGGACATCAGGTCTATTGTTCCAATGTAAGGTGTCAGTATCATGATGATTTTGATAAGGATGAGGAGGTTGGTGGTTGTGCAGTTTCTTGTGGTAGCGGTAGAGGCGATGGTAGTGACGATGAACGTTGTGGTAGCGATGGTGGTTGTTGTGGTGGTGGTGCAGATTTTAAAGATATCAATGACAAAGTTGGAAATGTTGATGGCAATAAGAATGCGGACGAGGAAGAAGTAGAAGATGATGGAAGTTTGTGTTCTGGTGATTTTTATATTGGAGGTAGAGGGAGTCGTAACGAGGAAGACGAACTGATTCGGTCCCGTGCCTTAACGCTCAATTCTAACAGTTTACAGCGTCAAACATCACAGTCATCCCCACATGACTTTTCCCATTATAGAAGCCACAGCAGTGACATAGGGGACGACGAGGGAGGGGAGACGCCCATCGCACGACAGGAGAGCGAGGGCCAACGGGGAGAGAGGCGGAGGAGGCGGCGGGAGCGAGAACAGCGGGGAGACGGGAAAGCATCGCTCCGTGATTGTAGCGGCGGTGCGATTCAGTCAAGAGGACACGTGAGGGAAAAACGACGAGCAGCACATGTTCGAACCTCTTCGTATTGTTTAGACGATCAAAGTGGTACGTTAGATCTAGTGGTGGACGACGCAAATACACACGGTAGTAGCCGTCTGTCTACCACTGCCAGCAATTACAAGGGCGATGTGTTATATCGGTGCCGTTCATTTGACAGTGGCGCAAAGCACATCCAAAACAGTGAAGAGGATAAGAGTTCACGCCCAGCTGTTGTAGATAAACACGCCACTACAAGTTATTCTCAAAGTAAGGATAAAAACTGTGCGCAATTGTTAGGACTTGTTTGCGATGACAGAGGGAGATTTTCACGTAGTTTTGATGATGTAATTCCACGTTGTAGTGTTTCTCGTCAATCTACTATTCATTTGGGAGACGATGAGTGCAATGGTACCAATAAAGGAAATAGAAGGAAATTTCACACTTCGTTGCAGCAATCCAATTCTCACATCGGACTTCTTCCTTCAAGTCTACGACACAGCCACGACGATGGTACGATCCAGCCTGGGAGTAATTCTCCCTCGAATCAAGAGTGCATGAATATCGCTGGTCGAGATAAGCTCTGTTCGCGTGATATAAACTACTGTGAGTTTGGACAATCCTGTGGTGATGAAAGTATTCGTTTGATAAGTGAGTCTGGATGTGACTCTAATAATATTCATAGAGGAACATCCCAATGTGGAGGTGATAGATTACACAATTGCAAATTTTGCAACTGCAGTCACGACAATAACAACGGCCATTACGGTAACCAAGGTAACAGTTGTAACGCCAAAGACAACTACGCCGGTGATAGGAACGAAGGAGACAAAGACAGTCACGAGGGAAAATGTAACTACGCGTATTTTACGGAACAAACCCCATCCTTGATCGAAGGTGAGGGTTATCGTGATAGCAACAAGAACACCGATACACGAAATGTTCATCATGAAGATGGCGGTAATGCAACAACGTGTGAACAAAATGTAAACCAGTTCATGAACAGATCTGGAGTGGCTAATGGACGCCATGGCATTCACGACGGTAACCTTGAGAACAGAAGCAGTTGCACACAGTTAAAAGGAGGAGGGGGAGGAGGAGGGGGAGTAAATCTGACTAGTAACGGCTCGCCTCATCTCTTGACGTCGCATCGTATTTATTTAGGTCATGGTGGATGCTTGAGGTCAAAGTCGGCTGATGTCGCTCTGTGTTCCGAGGATTGGAGCAAAAACGCAACACTATCTGTAGGCAGAAATCAGTCAGCGTCATTGTCTCTATCTTTTGACGAAATAAATAGAATTAGTCAAAACGGTCGTAAGGGTCATTCGCCGGGGAATACTTCACACAGTGCGTTGGGATCTGCCAACGCAGTATACCAACATTATCACACTTTCACCAGGACGTCTTCAGATTCCAGTCACCTGGTACCAGACAACTACTCGCACACGATACAGGCAGACATCCACGTAGAGGCGTCGTCCTCCGGCAGCCAGCACCCAACCACCATCGAAATTGGGAGCTTTTCATCACGTGACACAATCATATACAAACCAACAAATCAGATTAATGCGTCCGGTCTAGAATACTTCCCGCTGGTACAAAACGGTGGTGGATCGTCGTCTTCCCGAAAAGAGGAAGAAGAAGAATTCGAGGCCGAGGCAACGCCCCTTCTTAGCCCAATAATGGCGGGTGCTATGGATGGGCGTGGCATTGAGATCATCGTCTCTGACGAAAATGACGCACGGGTGTCCACCGTACAAACCGGAAATGGAGCCATCTTCCGCCGGATATGGCTGGTGCTATTGGATAACCGAATGGCGGGAAGACAGGACAGCGAGGGTGGGATCCACCCCCAGCCAGACGAATACAGGCTGTTGAAGAAAACTCTCAACATCGTCTTCATCGTCGTTGGCATGGCGCTCCTCATATCTGTCTTTGTGGTCATCGCCTACACCTATGCCGGTAAGAAATATTACGTTGCAGGACACATCTTTGTTTGTTTTTCATCCAATCTCTGTATACCCCATCATACCCCTTCATATTCCTTTATACCCCTTGATATCCATTTATATCTCTTCATAGCCATTTGTACCCCTTCATACCCCATTATACCCTACATATCACTGTATACCTCTCCATATCCCTTCTTATCCCTTTAAACCCCTTTATACAATGTGAGGACCAGTGAACAAATGTGCTACACCACTCATTGCTCAACATGGATCGGATAAAATCTATGCATCTGAAATTCAGATGAGTATATGATGAGCCCACCAGACTGTTATGGAATAACACAATTACTTGTTCTAATATGAATCAAGGGACATATTATTGCCTTAGCCGTGGTTTCAACTCCCAAGTTATAAGACATAAGAGAGATATCCGCACAGGCTTAGGGCGCATCTCTAACTTTCCAATCGCTGTATTATAATTGTAAACCACTTTCTTCGTCCCAGTTCCGCTCCTGCACGTACACACACACACACGCACACACACACACAAACTCACACACATAAACATATACACACATACACAAACACACACACTCACAAAGAGACACGTACACACACTCACACGTACAGCCACAAACACACACACAAACATACGCAAACACATACCCACACACACCAAACACACAGATACACACAAACACACAGAAACCCACACAAACACACATAAACACATACAAACACACATATACACACACACACACACACAGATACACAAACACACACAAACATACACACACACACACACAGATACACACACACACAAACATACACACACAAACACACACATACATACACACACAAACACACACACACATACACATACACACACATACACACACATACATACACACACAAACACACACACATATACACATACACACACATACACACACAAACACATACACACATACTCACCCACACACAAACACACACACACACACACACACACATACAAACCCACACAAACTTAAACACAAACATACACAAACACACAGAAACACACAGATACATTCACACACACACACACACACACACACACACACACACACACACACACACACACACACATACACACACACACATACATCAACACAAACAAACAC
>JAUELJ010174164.1:0-10505 GCA_031471255.1 Dryodora glandiformis
GGATGGATGGATGGATGGATGGATAGATAGATAGATAGATAGATAGATAGATAGATAGATAGATAGATAGATAGATATATAGATAGATATAATGCGAATAATAGTAAGAAGAAGAAAAAGAAGAAGGATGAAGAGGAGATTACCTGTTGATTACAATTATTACAATTTAAAAGTAGGACAACTTTACGAGTCAACCAAACAATCTGGACATAGCGACTCACCATCTATAACATTTACATCCTCCATGGGGCCTGAATGATCCTGACCTTGGCCGTGATCCACTGCGCCGTCCATGACACTACAACCAGCGGTGGCATCGAACAGTGACGTCACACTGTAACTCCAGACACGATCCGAAGACTGCAGGCCACGCTGGCCAGGGATCATCACGTGACGTGCGCCGACACCGACACCGACACCGACAGAGACGGCCGACGCCGAAGTACTCCTGGCCGTTGCAGATGGTGAGGCTGATGATGACGACGGTGGCGCAACACCACCACCACCATCCGCCGCGGGTTTGGCGGAGAAGAAGAAGCCCCCTGTGCCACTCCCGTCGGCGTAGAACTGAATCTGTCCCAAGCCTCCGGCAGAGGAGGAGGAGGAGGAGACGTTCTCCCCAGTCCTCAGATTCGGTGATCCCAGTGGGCGAGGGGTCGGGTTGCTGTCTCGTGACTGATGAGACTGACTTAGTAGATTTAGATTCATGCTACCCCACCTCCTCCGTCCCGCCCCGTCGAATGAAGAGGAGAGCAAGGCCGGGGATGGAGACGAAGAATCCCTGCCGCCGAATAGAGAACGTTGAGCCGAGGGAATACAGGCTAGCGAGTTGCTCCGCTGTCCCCGTTGTCGGAACTGGTGGTGTTGCTGTTGTTGTATTATATGTTGTTGTTGTTGTTGGTGGTGGTGCTGTGATGATGGTGGTGGAACTGGAAGCGGATGAGGCTGGAATGGAGATATTTGCTGTTGGGGTAGAGGGTGTTTGTAATTGGGGGTGATGCGGTATCGGGGTTGTTGTGGCGTGTTGCTGTTGCTGGTGTTGCTTTGGGGTGAAGGCGTTGCCGAAATGGCGTTTGAGTCCAGGGAAGAGGACGAACCTCGCCCTCTAGACAATGTTTCTTCGGGCAAGGGCGCCAGATTGACGCTGGCCCGGGACATTGGGGCGTGCAGGGGCGCGTGGAACACGTTGTGGCGTTGGGGGTGACTAGGATAAGATCCCGAGGAGCGGGGGGACGGTGACGCAATATATCTGCTGGTACAATTGTCGTCACTGAATTGGTGGTGGTGGTGGTTGTAGTTGTTGTTGTAAGGGTGGTTGTTGTGATGTTGGCTGTTGTTGTAGTCCTGCTGTTGCTGGTGGTGGTGGTAGTCCAAAGTGTACTGGTGCGGTGAGTATTGCGAGGCATGTGGGTAGTAGGATGAGTCGAAGGAATAGGAGTAGGGCAGGTGGCGCAGACTGCTATCCAAGGAGTGTCTTTGTCTGGGCACGTTTTTCATTCGACTCGGTGAAGGCGTATTCCTATCAAATTGCTGGTGGAATGCGTGTGAGGGGACTAGCTGTTGCTGTTGCTGTTGATGCTGCTGTTGATGCTGTAGTTGGAGAGGGGGAGGATGGGGTTGCTGGTGGTGGTCATGGTAGTTTTGAAACGAGTGTTGCACGTGGCGGTCTTCCTCGTAATACGGGCCGCGTTCCTGGCGGTAGTGGGCAGCGCTGTGGCCCCCATTGTCGAAAAACGAAGGCTTGGGCAGATCCATACTGACCGCGTGTTGCATTCTGGGATGCTGGTGTCGGAGATAATGGTGACGGCCGTCGTACGAATGGGGAAGCGGGTTATCTGTTTCGTCCCGGAGACGCAGTTCGTGTGACGAGTGGTCGAAGCTTCTAGAGTAAGCTCCCCCACCCCAGTCGTCCCGAGGGTGAAACGAGTCGTGGTACTGCCTGGAGTGACGGTGCTGTTCGTACGGAGTCGCGATGGACGCACGGCGGTGGGGGACGTCGATACTGTCCGAGTGATGACGTAGCGACTGCCCCAACGGACTAGCTGACCTCTGACCGAACGACCTGTTCACGCCGCTGTTGCTGTAATAGGTCCTCGAGTCTCCGCCAACCCCAGGCGGCATGTCTGGGTACGACGACGTTTGCGATTCCCGGGGAGAGTTGGAAGACTGAAGGGCTCGTGACACGAGCAGACGATGAGAGGCGGGGATGGCGTCCGAAGATGGAGGAGGAGATTTATGACGACGGTGACGGTTAGTTTCATCGTTGTTATTATCATCATCGTCTTCGTCGCGTTCGCCGTCGTCGTACACTATGTTTGAGACAGTCGGTGGAATTGAAACCATCGTGACGTTGTCCGTCCCTGCTTGTTGACCCTTGTCCACTCGGGCATAGACGTCCGTCCGGGACACGGCTGGAGACAGATGCGGATGGTCCAGCGGCTGTTGTTGCTGACCAAGACCAAGATGTTGCTGATGCTGCGGCTGGGGGTAATGTTCCTTGACCGGGCTGGCGAAAGAACGCCTGAGTCTAGCCCCGGTTGTCCCCATGGCAATCTTGGCTCGAGGTCGGGTCGCCATTTCCACAGAAGACAAAGAACTCGTCCTCGAACCCAGACCTCCGCCCAACTTGAGACTTTCGAAATTGATGGGGCTGACCCCGTTCCTGTCCAGTCTTTGCTGGTCAATCTTACGTCTGAAATCTTCGTTCAGGCCGGTCGTTATGTCGCCGCGAACCGGTTGGTAGTGGGGCAGGTTTTCCATACTGACGCTACGGTCCAGAATTCCCTTTTGCTCGGGACTGGTATCCGGGGAGGCCGAGGCAGGACTTCCCTCCAGGCCTTGGGTTGGGGTTCGAAACCCTCCGGCAGAGTACGACTGGGCTACGTCCAGCGGGTACGAGTAGTTGGAGTCGTCGTGAGACAGGTACAGGCCTCCCTGCGAGTGGATAAGGGACACCTGCTCGGCAAAAGTCTCCGACGGTTGGGGTAGGCGGGACGGCGACGACATCTCGTCCTCCAGAGCGCCCACCAGACTGTTTTCGGACATGGAGAGGTCGCGATACTGAGATGCCGCCCCTCGCCGCCTGCTAATCTCTCCGATGGAGCCCTCCGACGAGCTGAGCTCTTTGTTCAAATTGGATTTCTTGGAAGTCACGGAGAAAGCGCCTTTACCGAATTTCTTTTTCCGCGGAGACGTGAAGTAGGACATCATGGAACTGCCAGTGGTTCGAGTTCGAGTTCTGCTCACGCTGTTACTGTTAGCTCCACTGGTCGAACTGCTGTTGGTGTTGGAATTGGAATTGTTCTTGCTGCTGCTGTTGGCGCCGCCGGTGCCGATATTGCCACTGCTGCCTTTACGTGAAAAGTTCCAGGGCGCCAGTTTGCCACCGAATAGCGCGCGAGACACTTGTCGTAATTTGGAGGCGCTCGTTAACGACGACGAGGGCGACGGCCCCCTCTCCAGACTGTTGGTGGCATATCCTGGATTGGTCACTTCGATTGAATACCGTTCGTTAATTGTGCCCAGTTTCCTGTTTGTGTCCATAGTCACGGCACCACCACCACTACTACCCGTATCACCACTAACAACTTCCACCGTTTGCGAATCATTTTTCACAGCAGGTTTGCCGTCACTGAATTTCGCAGCGTCCTTCAACGAACGAGAATTTCCTAAAGACCGACCTTGTCCTTTCACAACAATAACATTCTCTCGTTCCACATCATTTTGGCGACCGCGTTCCTTATCCTCCGATTGGAGAATCGAGTGGGGGGAGGAGGGCGCCGGTGCTGATGAAGAGAGCGGCGGGGAAGAAATATCATTAACTTTGCGTTGCCGACCGGCGGTGGGGGTTGGTCTACCTTTGCCTTTGCCTTTATCATCTCGTGGTCGACGGGGAGAAAAATCGATGGCCGTCTCTCGATCAGAGTAGGTTGTCCGGTGCTGGTGTCCTTCGGCCGGGTGGGGAATAGAGGACGGTGACGAAAATAACGGTGGATTTGACGACGGTGATGAAAGTTCAGCCTTGCCACCCGTGCCTGCAGTAGTAGTAGTAGACGCTGCTGTAGTCAAGGCACGCGTCGCTGCTTGTATATCCAGAACATTCGAACTCACGTCATCCGCTTTAGTTTTCACCTTTTCCTTTTCCTTTTCCCCGTCGCCTTTATCTTTCTTTTTCTTTTTCTTATTCTTCTTCATCTTATTCTTCTCCTTCGGGTTTTCGTCCACGCGTGCTTTCGACGACGAAGACGATGACGATTTGGCGGCACGTTGAGACGAAGACGACGACGAAGATAACGACGAGGACGAGGGAGGAGCGAGAGTGGTTGCAGCAGTAGTAGTAGTAGTAGTAGTAGCAGCGACGGTGGCAGTTGTGTCGGTGATATGGCGGTTTTGGATTTTGCCTAACACCGCCGACACATCGGCCACGTTTTTATCTCCACCTCGTTTGCGTCCATCCGTGGAGGAGCACCCCTTCGCACCCCCCTCCTCCTCCTCCTCCTCCCTCCCCGAATGGTGCGGTTGTGTCACAACGGCTGGCGGGTTTGTCCTCCGCTCGTCAAGTCTCCATCCATCAGTCCCATTACCCGCTGACCTGTCACCGCCACTGACTTCATCACGCTCGTCCTTATCTGAATCCACCGGTTTGTCACTCGTCCTGTTCCCGGCACTCGCTCGCTCCCCTCGTGTCACTCCACCGCCACCGAGTGCTGTAATACTCATAATTCCAATATCCCCTCGGACATCTGTGGAAGCGGTGGTGGTGGTGGCGGTGGCGTCGGCACACTTAATATCGACTAATTTCGAGTCCCGTCGTGCAATTGACACACCTTGCGTGCAACCAGTACCGATTCCAACATTACCAACACCACCACTACCATAACCACTACCACTAGTACCAAAGTCTGTATGAACAACCATCGTCCTTTCACTTGCACCTACTTGTTCTACCACACCACTCGTACTACTACTACTACTACTACTAACGCCAGCGGTGGCGGGGGAAGAGGAGGCCTCAGTCCTTCCACTTTCACCACTGGTGACCGCGGGCAATCGTCCTTGCCCCACTGCCCACCCGCCCGATGAAATTGAAAGCGGGGTCACCACCACACTGACGGGCGAACCTCTTCCTCCTCCTCCTCTTCCTCCTCCCACACGTGCCAGCGACCCACCGTCATCCTCCAGCCCCCAGTTCGAATAATCCCCGCGGGCAAGAGATTCACATTCAGATGTCTCCTCCGATGTCGAAACGGTCTGGTGGACTGGTAGGGCGCCGCTGGTTGTGACAGTGGGGGTGGGGGTGGGGGCGGTGTTTGCGTTAGCGTGATGAGGCCCCGCCCCTTCAACGCCCACACGTCTATCCGGACTCTGACTCAGGTTGAAGAATTCCACAGGGTCATTAATCACCCCATTATCATTATTGCCATAATCACCATCATCACCCTCACCTTCATCATCGTCACAACTATTACTGCAGCACATCTCTATCTCTATCTCACTGACTACGTGCGTGTCATCGTCTGCGATGACAGGTGGCGCTGCTGGTGTCGGTGTCGTTGTTGTTATTGTTGTTGTTGTCGTCGTCGTTAACACATTCCCCCCGTCACCACACGTCCCCATCTCATTATGGATTTCATAGTAACAACTGACATCGTTGTCGTGATTCTGATCCGTTTGACACACACCACCATTGCCGTCATCACCAGTCCGCCTGTCAATAGCCACATGTTTGGTATGATCACCATGTTGCTGCTGTTGTTGTTGTTGTTGTTGTTGTTGTTGCATGTCCTGAATGACATCACCAGGTCGAGTAGATGGTTCGTTCGTCCCGAGTATTGAATTGGACGCGTGTGTGAATGGTGGCCGAGTCGGGTTTTCGTCCTCCCCACGGCCATCCCTGGATATTCTGGCCATTCCTGCCTCGTGCGATGACCGCACCACTCCTCTCCCAGTGGACGAAAACATTCCGCCATGGTTTGGAAAGGCACACCCTCGAACTCTATCGTTAACATCAGAATTTCTATCACGTATATGAGCATTGTTATTCTTACCACCAGCACCACCAGCACCACCAGCACCACCAGCACCATTCCCGGCACAGTATGAGCCACTGTGCATTGAGGTTGGTGACACGGTGGACATGCTGTTGTTGTTGTTATTGTTGTTGTTGTTGCCATAGTAACTCCTACTACCACTACTAGTATTGCACGTATAGTCAAAGGACAGGCCACTGGTACCCGTATTGTAGCCCGAATCTGTAGTGGTGGTGGTGGTGGTGATGATGTTGCTGTTGGTGTTGTTGCTGCTGATGAAGCCCCCTCCTGGTGTGAGAGGACTGGGACTGGGACTAGGATTGTTGTGACTGGCAAAGACAGGGACTCTGGTGTCGTGTCGGTGTTTGACGTTGGAATTTGAATGTGAGTCCTGACCAGACGTGTTAGACAACGGGTAGGGCTGTTGTTGTTGTTGCGTCTGGGGCTGTGGATGTGGTGGAGTTGTGATAACGTTACCGTCAGCCTCAGGGGTTTCAGGTTCGTGGCACGTATCCAGGGCAGTTGTGCTCTGGCTGAGTTGTGACGTTTCCTCGAATATCGGCTGCCTCGTCATGGGGGACAGAACCTCTCCGTTTCT
Source organism: Dryodora glandiformis (assembly GCA_031471255.1). Classification (NCBI taxonomy): domain Eukaryota; kingdom Metazoa; phylum Ctenophora; class Tentaculata; order Cydippida; family Dryodoridae; genus Dryodora; species Dryodora glandiformis. The sequence goes on from JAUELJ010174164.1 coordinate 6,628, forward strand.
GGAGTTGAAATTGTAATTCATGGAGAGGTTCAGGTCCAAACTTCGTCGTTTGAATTCGTTTCTGTGCCTGCCCCTCCCGCCCCCTGGTCGCCGACGCACCACAGAACTGCCCTCCTGAAAGACGATGCTCTTTCCCCGTTCCAACGTCACGCTTCCGCCACTAGCGCCGTCGACAGTCGGTGCCGGTGCGCCGCTAGTCGGCGTTCTCGGCGTTTCAGGTTTGGTCAAGGTGACCACACCGTCAGCTGCTGGTGACGTGGGTCTAGCGGTTATGACGTAGGGCGAGGATAGCGATGACGATGACGGGGTCGTTGTAGTAGAGGACGAGGACGAGTATGGCACGGTTGTAGTAGTATTAGAATTATCCCAAGTCGTCTGTCCGACCGGTTGCATCCCTTTACTCATAACGGGTTCCCCGAGTACCAGAATTTCCCCAGTGGTGACGGGCGCTTTCGATTTCGGGACAACTCGCTCGCTAGCACTGGATCCGAGCCTCTGGTCGAGGGCTCTGTGCGGGAGTGAGGCGTTGCCGACGCTCCTGGCGGCTGTAGAGGAAGCCATGGACGAGAGGGAGTGAGTGTCCGATCTCAAACTGACATCGTCCTCAACTACGACGCCTCCTCCTCCTCTTCCTGCGCGTTGTTTCAGCCGCTGCTCCTCCAACCCGCACTCGGCGGTCGAGTGACGGTAGATGTGTTTGCGGTGGTGGAATGTCTTGTCCTCGTGCGCCGACGCGTCGACGCCGCTCGATGACGTCACAGTCACGCCCGGCTCTCCGGCTGTTTTCTCTTCCCCCGCCTTCTTTCGTGAGCGGTGTTTCGGAGAATGGTCCAATTCCTCAATCGTCACGGGTTCTTCCGCCGTGCGACCAGAATTACTCGCAGAAACGTTTTGACTCGGGGGATTACTCTGTACGTAGTTCTTCCTCTTCTCCTTCACCTTCACGTCACCGTCATCATCCCGCGCTTTCACAACCTTCTCTTTCCCTCGCCCACCGTCAGTCCCGCCTCCTCCTCCTCCTCCTTCGGAACTGAAAAAATCTTCATTTCGTATCCATATTCTAGAATCATCGTGGGGGATTTCCCCCTTCCCCCTCAAGGCCTTTCTCTTCATGGAATGGTAGTCCATGATCTCAGACACGTCCCCTCTGCCTCCTCCCTCTTCCACCAAAGGAACATTCTTCCTCCCACCAACACCAACATCATCATCCTCTTCCTCGTCGTCCCAACCTCCTTTCGTCCTCTGCGTCCCGAGAACAATCCTCATAGAATTACCTCCACCACCGCCTCCTCCTTTCTGCCACGGCCGAACGCCCTCCGACAGAGACGAACTCCGCTCGCGCATGGCCGAAGGCGTGGTCGATTCTGAATCTCCGCCGGGTCTACCACCGGCAGCAAGTGACTTTCGCCGTCCTCCGCCGGCTTGGAAAGACCAGCTTCGACTCCGTCCTGTCCCTCCCCCACCGTAGTCGATATCAATGGACGAGGAGGTGTGTTTGTTTCCCATGCTTCTTCTTCAACAACGAAAATCATGGACAATTATTGGACAGCAAATCCTTTCTTTGCCAGGGAAAGTCAACACGCCAGACTTTCCTTCTTCTACGATAATGCAATGATAAAACACCATCAATAATGGTGATACCAATAATAACAATAATAATAATAATAATAATAATAATAATAATAACAATATGGCACCGGTCTTTGTCAGGGCGTCAAGAAATAATCCCAACTGACAAGTTCTGGAAATTAAAAAAAGGATTTTCCTGGCGAAACTTACATCTTTTCTGTGACATTTTGAACGTGTAGGCTGAATCTGTTCGTGACGTCAGCTATAATGGGAACGTGATCCAATAGGAAATAATTTTCATCTTCAATGCTTTCGCTGTTTTCGTCAGGACTAATACAATTCTTAATCAAATTAGTCGATAATATTAATATCAATAACACAAAAAGTGCTTTCTCCTTTCAACAGCATCATCCTCATCATTCTCTCACAGGCCAGCGCGTTCCCTTCACTGCCTTTGTAAATTAATGAAGGCACCACCACACACATGGAGAAAAAACCCCAACAACAACCAACCAAAATTATCCAAACAAACAAACGAACGAACGAACGTCTAGTTTAGCCCAAGGGTCCAGTGTAGTGTCACGCACAGATCCAAGGAGACACCAATACTGCACCCGCTACACTATCCACACACAATCCCGACTGATCCTCCTACTTGATCCAGCACTGAGGCAAACTCCGTCGGAAGTGGAGATGATGGGTGGATGGGTGGGTGGATGGACTGGCGGCAGAGGAACGTGATGAAACAGACACCGGCAGGATTTGGTTTTGGGAGTTTGAAGATTCTGACAATGTCACGTGAGAGTTGCCGGGTAACCAAACTGTAAACATCCACAGGACAAAAGTAGCCAATGAATCTGGACCGACGGTCGTATTTCACTCAAGTCACGTCGTCTCGTCTCGTCTCGTCTCTCGTCGTCTTTTTGTTTTGTTTTGTTTTGTTTTTGGAGTAGGTATCACTTTCATAGAGTTATCGCTATTGAATTGTCATCATATTATTATCTCTACGAAACACAGATCGTGTGTTGGAAAGGAATGTGGTGATACAACAATGCATGGGTTTCCAATTCCTTCCTTCCTTCCTTCCTTCCTTCATTCCTTCTTGTCCAATAAAGTAATGACTCCACTGACGATGTCAGTTAACACACACACAGCGTGTTGTATCTATCACTATCACATCCACGACTCAAGATGGAGGAGAAACCTCGTGATATATATTATGATACATAAATAGATATTATAATTATATATTATAACAATATCATATCATACACTAATGTTACTGAGTATATACTATATAATAATATGGGAGAAGAGATGAGTGGGTGTGGTACACTCAGGGTATTAGTAGTATTCATTAATTAACGCCATCCATTCCACTCCACTCCACCGCCAGCCACCGCCAATCAGCGTAATGATGATGATGCTGGCAAGGGGAGGTAAGATAACGACGTAGCCCTGACGGCGAGTACGTTTCCACCCCAGATGAATTTATCCGGTTACTTCCCTTCGATATTTGTCGTCGTCGTCCGACGGACAGACTGAGCGACTGACTGACAGACTGAGCGACTGACACTGACAGACTGAGCGACTGACAGACTGAGCGACTGACAGACTCACGGACAGACTGGTTTGCTGGAAACACGTGTCGTTGATTCGGCCGTTGGTCCTTATCTCACTCACTGTCTCACTCACTCACTCACTGACTCGTTGGCTGGCCTGGCACTGGCAGTAGTTGTGGTGACTGCACGAAGGAAGACTCTACCAACGATGCACGTCCGTCCGCATTGAAATCGAATGGCGGCGATCAATCCACCGATGCTATGACAATGACGTCATCAAAACGTGCCGTGCTGTGCAGGGAGGTGGGACGTATTTTGTCGTCGTCTTCGGTAACTCCGTACGTCGGAAATCAATTCGTGCACGTTTCCCCTTGTGGTCCAACGTCTAACAACCATTCAAGTCCAACAGTATTGTAATTAAATAAATGAATTGCGTTCACGTGTACACACACACACACACCCTTCCTTCTTCTTAGTTCACAACGTTTTCACAGCAGATATAATGATATAATGAAGGGACTAGATATCAGATTACGACAATGTACACGTATCTTTCAGGGGTATAATGAGTTTTCAATGATCACTGTTCTTCAATTGCGTGTTTGTCTCTCTCTCTCTATATATATATATAGATACTACTTTAATATCGATCCTGTGAGTACAACAATACAATACTAATAATCCACACAATGGAGACATGCTAATACTAATAATCCACACAATGGAGACATGCTAATACTAATAATC
>JAUELJ010175273.1:0-10505 GCA_031471255.1 Dryodora glandiformis
CTAACGTAGACATGGGACCTCCTGTTTAACGCCCCATCCGAGAAGGCGAGGTGTTCTAAGACTCCACTACCCGATAGTGATAGAGCCCCTTAGCTTGTTTGTACTACATTCAACACTGTTTTATTTCAAAGTTTTTTTATTTAAAAGCTGGCACCTCCGATTACTTACCTCCTACTTAGATAGTACTATTTCATTACTATTGACTACTACAGTTACTACTACTACCACTACTACTATCAATCCAGATTGGAAGCCAGTGGATTGCTTGGAGTGTCCAAACAGTACTCTAGTCCTAAGAAGAAGGATAGATGTGATTCATGTTCTATTCTTACTTCTTTCTTATTCACTTATCTTATACTTATACACTATCTTACACTTACACACTCTTCTTTCTTACTAACTTAGTGTTAATTAGTAGACTAGTACAGTACTAACCAGGTCCAAGTCCAAGTTCAAGTTCAAACTACAACTACAAGGACTTCAAGTAAGGCTGAGGGTCACGAACTTATTTTTTCTGATGGGGTGAGGCATTTAGGCAAGACCTTGTGACATACCTGAGTTGATGACATTCTGCACCAAGCGATTCCATCTGACAAGCAGTATTTAAATTTGTTTCCATGGTGATAAGTTTTTCGCAATAGCGATAGTTGTTGCACAGTTTTGTACATGGGGGCAGCCATTTTTTCTTCGAGTTCAAATAATTTAGAGTTGTCTTACTTACTTCTCAGAATCGTTTCCAGCGTATTAATATAATTATTTATCAGATAGCTATATTACATTTTGTTTTGTCATTAAACATTTTAAAAAACTATAACCTGTTCTGTTTTCATTTTTTTAATGTAAAACACATATTGAAGAATTTTTTGAGGATAATTATATTTGTTCACAATAGTAACTTTTGTATGCGCGCAAGCGTAGAAAATCCTCCTCACTCAGATTGTAAACAATATGGCTGCTTGTCAACTATGCGTTTTAACTTGATATATCAAACATGGTTATATATTGCTTCAATTCTCATGTGAGTTGCTATTCCCTTTTCGATAACATTAGGACAGGCTGGTATTATGCATTCCTTTTTTTTTGTTCACATGCACGATGTGCATTTTCTATTTCGTTGTATCTCGCTAAATAAGAGGGAAGGGTTTTGTCATTTTCGTTGTTATTAATATAATTGATATATTATTACTTTTTTTTATATTTATGATAATACTTAGACAGTGGGCTCATCACCTGCTGTCTTAAATCTTGATGCAAAGCAATTACTGCCATGCGGTATAAAAGGTATTTGAACAAGAAAGAAAGAAAGATAATACTTATTACATATCAGCATCTTCAGAACCCTCTGCACTTGCTGCTCACCAATTTCTTTTCCAAGCCTGTAGTAAACAGGAGACTCTTTTACTTTTATAATATCAGATCTTAAATCTGTGTTTTCAAATTCACTCAATCCTTGTTTTTTTAAAACTGTTTTGATACTTTAACGTTTATTAAGTGTTGTATGACAACATTCCAACATGTAGTAGTGTAGTACTAGAGTCAGAGTGTAGGAGAACTCCAGTGGTGTGGTAATCTAGTGGAAGTGTAGTCATGTATTATTACGGTTCAAATTGCAGTCATACAAGTTGATGTCTCTGGTCACATTATTGATTTAAGAATGATATGACTTATTATTATATGATGGTATACACCACCTTCAAATAAACCTCGCACAAAATGCCTGATAATTGCTATTAAAAAACAGAAATCACTGTACAACACAACTTATCGACAATATTGACAACTCAGAGGTTCATGACCTGCATTTTGTAAAATGAAAAACGTATTTAGCGTAGAAAAATTGTAAGAACTATAGACATTGTCATAGATTATAATTTCATGAAATCTGATTAGTTCTTTCCATCATTTCAGATTTCACACTCAAGAAAGGAGAAAAAGCCAATTACCCTTGATCATCTAATATTATGAAGTCATCACAATAAAGGTTAATATCACAAACCTCTTGTTGTAAAATTCATAATGAGTTCAGATGTTAATATTGGAGACGATCAAAGTCTGATCGATGACTCTCCAATTCATTCCCCTAAACATGTCAGCAAGTCGCTTCAAAACATTCGCTATGATTGCATTGAACCAAAACCAATAAAAAAAAGTGAGCAGACTGAAAAGCATCACCGTAGAACTCAATCCCATACACTCACACCTAGTGTAGCTGGTTTTCAGAGATCTCTTTCCCATCAACCAACTGCTGAAACTGTATTTGAAAATATCCCAGCAAGGCTATTAGTAGTATCAAGTAAAGTTAGAAACATTTCATCCATCCGTCATGCCTTGCTCCCATCCATTGTTTTTGTGCAGTTTAATTTTGACTCTCACACATTAGACGATCTGAATGCCCAGATATCTCAAGCGCTATGCGGACGAAAAATATGTGGTGCTGCTTTCATTCTTAGTTGCTCAGGGTCCGCTCTTCAGTTAATAGCAAAGGAGGAGCGAATTATCAATAAAGATGGTGGACTTGACAGTACCATGCAAGAATTTTTTCTCCGTCTTGTCCAAAACTATTTCATTAATGCAGATTCTTCTAACCGCATTGATTTCCTAGCATGGCATGGATTACAGTATTCTGATGTTACACCTCCCTTGGTGACTGAGCTTGAAATTCTTACAGGGCTTTCAGTCGGGGTGTGGAGGGACCTGACTGGACACAGTACTTTTGTTAACAAAGGAGAAGAGAATACAAGATTTTCTATTGGTGATCTGTATTTTCGTGTCGACAAGCTTAGGAATTGGAGTGGTCGTCATCAGCAAAGTCTTGCTGGGTTTGAAAAAATCCGAACTGTTGGGAAAGGTGCATATGGAGCAGCTGTTTTGTACAAAAAGAAAGATGACGATTCTCTCGTTATTTTAAAAGAAATCAATATGCATGACTTGAATGCATCGGAAAGGCAGATGGCTTTGAATGAAGTGAGTGTTCTTGCCATGCTTGATCATCCAAATATCATCAGCTATTATGACAGCTTTGAAGAAGATGGAGTTCTTATGATAGAGATGGAGTATGCTGATAATGGTACACTGGCTCAATATTTGTCAAAGCAAGATCGACCACTGAGTGAGAAAGACATTCTTACTATGTTTCAACAAATTGTTGCAGCTATCAGACATGTTCATTCCCACAACACTCTTCATCGTGATTTAAAGACTGATAATATTTTCTTGACGAAAGAAGGGGTGATTAAAATTGGAGATTTTGGAATTTCAAAAATAATGGGGTCTGCCAATAAAGGTGCCCAAACTGTCTTAGGCACTCCATATTACATCAGTCCAGAAATGTGTGAAGGGAAAGAGTACAGTTTTAAATCTGATATTTGGGCTCTTGGGTGTATTCTTTATGAAATGGCTTGTTTGCAGAAAACATTTGAAGGATCGAATCTTCCTGCTTTGGTCAATAAAATAATGAGAGGTCAATTTGCACCAGTCAAAGGAAATTACAGTGATGAATTCAAGGACCTTGTTGAGAATATGTTGAGGAAGGATCCAGCAGATCGACCAGAGGCAAATGCAATCATGTACCAACTGTTACCAAAGTTGATGAGCAAATACTGTACAGCTAAATCTGATCAGGATGATGGCACAAACATGTCAGAGAACTTTGACGGTAAAGGGAAAGTTCGCTCTGTTTTATATTATTTAGAAACATCCACCATTATTCTTACCTGTATTAATGACTTGCCACCGAGGATGAAAATCAAGAATATGTCAGTGGGACCAGATCATGTGGCTGTGACAACTATGGAAAGGCAGGTGTTTTCCTGGGGTTTAGGGTGCTATGGTCAACTGGGTCATGGAGATACCAGGGATAGGTACACGCCCGTGTTGATTGAAGCCTTGAAGGGGAAATCAGTCACCTCAGTGTGCTGTGGTAGTGGTTTCAGTGTTTTTGGCAGTGACAATGGTCTGGTACTGACTTGTGGAGATGGTACATTTGGAAATCTGGGCCATGGCGATTGGAATTCTACCACTCGTCCGAGACTGATTGAATCTTTGTTAAGTGTTGATGTGATGGCTATCGCCTGTGGAATGTCACACGTTGCTGTGATTGGGAGAGGTGGAGTTGTATTAACATGGGGAGATAACAGTTGCGGGCAATTGGGTCTTGGATCAGATGAAAACCAATGTGTTCCCACTGTTGTCCATATTTCAGAGCCCGTTATTTTTAGGGATGTTAGATGTGGGAAAGACGGAACCATGCTCTTGTCCGATGTTGGAAGTGTATTTGCATGTGGGAATAATGAAAACAATAAGTTGGGTTTGAATAATCGTCAAGGTTTCCTAATGGCAATGAAAAATATATTCACGAAAACTGAGGTAGATGGTCGCAATGTGCCCACTCCAGTTAGGGCTTTAGCACGTCATCGAGTCATTGCAATCTCCATGGGTACCAATCACTCAGCAGTAATTGTCGAACCTGGTCATGTAATTACTTTTGGAAAAAACACTGATGGACAGTTGGGCACACAGAATACCAAACCTTCTAGTGCACCAGTGGAGGTGAAAGCATTAGAGGACCAATGTGTCAACCATGTTCAGTGTGGCGATCATTACACTCTTGCCAGCACAAAAGACCAAGAGTTGTTTTATTGGGGTCTGCGATACACCATGCCATTCAGTCCAAGGTACGAGGATACAACAAGTCATTCCAGTGCCAATGATAGTGGAACAATCATGAAGTGGTCTTTGCACACAGAGCCATACCAGGTGGAGAATTCAAATCAGCTTTCAAATTCGAATGGCAGCACAAATGGGGGAAAGTGTGAGGTGGAAAATTCCACTATTCAAAAATTGGGTGAAAGAGATACAGGTAATGAATCTACTCAAATGACGCCCACCGGCGAAAATGACAAACAAGGCTTCAGGCCCTTGAGTAGTGTTCCAAAACGGTCTTGTAGCGCTAGCAGTCAGGACAATTCCAAAGACAAAGAGAAAGATAAGGAAAAAGAAAATTTGAGAGATGATTGCGTTATTATACTCAACCCTACAGAGCTCATTAAGGTTGTGCCAGTACAGATTCATGAGAAAATGATGCTGGGAAACATTTACTGCCATGGAGAGAATCTGTTTCTTCAAGTAGAAACTACAGCGCCGCCACCAAGGAGACGGACATTTAAGAAGAAAATTGTACGTCACAAATCAAATCAATCTTTTACTGCAGAAGTTACAAGTCCAGCAGGTAACCAAGGTGTTGTATCATCTCAGACGGGTAAAGAGGAGAACTCTTACTCTTCAGAAACATCAGAAATGGATACACACAGTAGCATCCCAACATGGCTGAAAGAAGAATTGGCACAAAGCACAGTCAACATCAATGATGGAAACGAGGCTGATGACACAAGTGGACAGTCCGATCAGGAGCGAATTGCGGACAGAATCGACTCATCCATGTCGAGCATTCAAGTGAATCATTCCATGACGCCAGTGTCAGGTGATCCAAACTGTTCCAACCTGACCACGTCTCAAACCTTTATAAGCGGGACTAAGTGTAGTCCTCGTAATTCAATCTTTTTGACACAGTCAAGGAGCAGAATTGATTCAGTCAATAGTTCAGACAGTAGTAATATTGAGGCTGTATCTGTTGAAATGTCTGAGAGTGGCTCTGGGGATCCTGCAAAATCTGCTAAGATTTCAAATAATTATAAAACACCACCAGGGCAAAGGACAGCTGGTACAAAAGACCGCTCATCAAACAGTAGTCACGGTAGCAGACAGAAAGGAAAAGGGAGAGGCCGAGGTCATGGTTTATTCATCAGAGAACAAATAGCTAGTAGGGGATTTATATCAGATGTGACTGTCAAAAGAAGGGAGGAAGCTTTGTTGTTTGAGTTAGAAAGAGTGAAGCAGGAAAAGAAAGAAGCTGAAGCTAGGATCCGACTCTTAGAGAAAGAGAGAGAAAATCAGAAAGAGGCTTTGAAACAGGAGTCCAGAAGGAGTGCAAAGGAAAGAGAAAAAACATTGTTAATGGAAGTTGAAAACATGAGAAAAGAGATTGAAGCTCAGGGTTCCTTGTTACAGGATAGGCAAAGAGCTGTTGGTGAGCTACAACAAAAGTTGGACTATGTTTTATCTGAAAATAATAATTTTGAGAGTGTTTCAATGCCAAGGACACCAAGGAGCCCCAGAGAGGGAGATGACTCTGCATCTGATCAACAGACTCCAAGAGCAGAGAGTTCCTCATCATCATCATCTAGTAAAAGAAGTAATAGTAAATTGTGCATGATTCAATGACTTTAAAATGTGATACAGCATCAGTACAGTGTACACATTTTTATTTATTTCCTTTTTGTATTGTTTTATGTATTGCCAAATCTAACCTTTTATCATGCTTACAGTACATGTGTAGAAAGTACAACAAATTTATTCTGTAACGTTTTGAATGGCTTATTTGTTTCATTAATTATTGAATTTCAAACAAAGTACCATTTAGTTTTAGTACTAAGGATATTGAGGTCGTGTAATTGAGATCTATGGGGATTTATGCATTAATATGGACTAAGTTTGAATGGGGGGGGGGGGACCAAAGACAACCCTACCGTGGCTTTTCTCCACTTAGATGTCATAAACATTTATTAGTAAGACAATCATACAGAGCATAACAGGGATTTATAGATGCCTCTATGATGTACACAATCAAAATCGGGTATTTTTCTTGTATTATTCTATCACTCCTATCTCATTTTCAGGAATTGTGTACCATTCTTATAGGTTTTTATCTGTTTAGCATAAATTTTATCCTTACAACCGTCGCAAACCGTAACTTTTTGAGATAGAGATGTTTTTATTTTTAAATACCAGGTATAGGTATATCATTTCCAACATGAGTTGAGACCATGCATAGCTCATCGCTTATTGTGTAGTAATATTTTGCACACTTGCAATAAACTTTCAAAACCCACAGAGAGGAGAGATTTTAAAGTTCTGGTTAAAACTAAGTGAAAGAATGAAATATAAAGTAATGATTACAATGCACAGAAAGAGTGCCCATCTCCCTCCTGATTTTTTGGAACTCATTTCGTTTGCGATGGATTTAGCCGTCATATTTTTGTTTAGTAGTGTATCAGGATGTGGGATTGATACTAGAAATGGAAACAATATCAGTCATAGCTTCACCAACCATATGAGCCATAAGATTCCCTTGATTGTAAAGTCATGTACTGTTGCATTGAAACTAATAAAATTGATGTAAAGTAAATCAGTATCAGGATGTGAAGTTGTTGCCTTTGACCGTTAATCAAGGTAAATAGTATTCTTTCTAAGGGTTGGAGTTGATTCTGATTTTCTTGTACTTTCTTTCTGCATAACTTGATGACTCCATGTAACCGCCCTTGTGGCATGCTCCCAGTTGTTCCAAACTGAAGGAGGCTCCCTTTTTCTCTTGGGAGGAGTTGGGGGGTCTGACAGAGCTGGACCAATTATGGTACAGATCTGTCTGGGCCTCTATCGAATCAATGGCCATCCCCTTCTACTTCTGTTCACTCTTTTAACTTGTCCTTTCATCTTTCTGTTTCCAAAGCACGATATGACCTAACTGTGTTGATGAGCTCTCTTAACAAACAAACAAACAAAAGGCTCCATGTAAATAATGTTTCATAAACAACTTTTACTTTTACTCAATGCAAATTCAATTTTGTTTATTTCCTCATGTACAATTAATACCATTATGATTATATGAAATGAAAACATCTGAATAGATTGATAGCCAAAATTTGTGAGGATTGAAATCGATACAATCTCAAAATATTTTGCAGTGTCTAAAACTGGATTGGTTTTTTTCAAGCTATTACTTGATATATTATTTTGTACTTTTTTATCTGCCTTATCACCTGCTCACCTTTAATTTCTCATGAAAATGGTATCAGCGGATACAAAGCAAGGAGGCAATTTGAATCTATTTTTCCCCATGAATATGATGCAATTTTAAACTGAACAGTATAGGTCTGATTTTTACATTGTGTAGTTTAATGAGGACTCGTACATCAATTGGTACATATTCCTTATGTCATGAATCTATGTCGAACAAATCAAAACCTTTTTGTTTATATGACCATTCCTTGTTTTAAGGAAAACTTTTACTTTCAATTTCATTAACTTAATTGTTTGAAGTAAAGATACATTAAAATGTCTTCCAAATGGATTATGATAGTTATTGGAATGAGCAAAATCTTCAGAAATTTCATTCCAACTAAGAGTCACTAGTGTATTCAGTATGGCTGGAGCTACAGATGTGAGATAGTGCAATGTTCAAAATTTTCCTCCCTGATTTGATTCTCTTGAACAGTCAAATAGTCAAATAGACATCCCCAGCGTATTGAATGGTTGACACGTGCAATATTGTCAGGTTAGGAAATCTCATTGTCAAGAAACATCCATCATATCTTGGTATTTTCTATTAGTGGTTTAGTGGAGTCATCAACCCATTTAAATATGATCACTTTACCTGTTAACTCCATTTGAGCCCATGAAATACCAAACCCTAATTATTTCTTTTTTTCAAAAAGACCACAAGTATTCGTTGGTGACTATGTCTTCAAAGTGAGTTTTGGGTATAAAAGCCATAATCTGTTCAGTTGAGAATTAAATGCTTGGACATGTACGTAACAAACAGAGTTGCTTTAATTTTTAAAATTCAAATTTTGGAAATGAACTAACATTAACATCTTTTCAATTGTGGTGCAATTGGAGCGTGATAATAAGTTGTTAGTGTTTATTTGGGTAATGGGTTTGTTTTGGTTAGTTTGTGTCTGTCACTGTCATTCACTATCCAGTATTACTCTTGTATTATCACGGATTGTTCAAATACTGCTATCACTATAATGTTGAAATTGTTACTATTATTATAACTTGTCAAGTATTCACAATGTAGACCTCCATTTTCATCTCCTGTCTATCACTTCATTTATTTTACAACGTGATCTCAAGATGAAAGAAAGATAACAATTATCATTGTGTGTACTGCTGTTCTAAGTGATTTTAATTAATAATTGTAGTCGTTCATTATTTTCATTATTTATTTATTTGATACTTTGTTATCTGAAATATCCACTTACAATACTGTGATCTTTGTTTTAATTCAAATTGGTATGCAGTGTTGTTATTTATATTGCAAGTTTATTTCTACTCTTGTGCTTTCACTTTTTTATCCGTCCACTCAAGAAATTTTTTGAAGGAATATCGTAAGATATTCATTCTTCAATATTGAACACTATTCCATTTTTATTTTATTTACTTTTTTTTTAAATTGTTTAATCTATTCATTACATTGATCTGACTAAATTGTGCCACTCTTATTACAATCATTTCCAATACTATTTGTACAATTGTTAAAGTGTTTTTTAATTTTAATTTTTTTTAACGAGTTGAGACATTTTCAATGATAAGCATTTTATTTATATTCGTACAACTTACCATTGGATTATTTTAGGTCAAAGATTATTTAAGATGACTGGAATTGAAATTCTATGATCTAACACTCAAAAACTCAGCACAAAGTTCAGTTTTGCCAGAGTAAAAGTTGTCATCATGTGTGTTATAATGCTTTTTTGTAGATGACAAAAGATATACTTGGCTTTGATTTTTTGATACGGGTCTTGTGGTAATGTATCATCATGTAAATAGAAGTGAAATGCCATTGATTTTATTTTCCTTTATGCACCAGTGTAGTTTGAAGCACTTTTTGTTTTTGCGATTTTCACACTGGTGCAAGGCGATGGGATTTTGAAATGTATTTTGGTGCTGAGGGTTTTTTTGTTTGAAAGTTGCTTTTAATTCTACATGTGATTATTTCATGAGCTCTTGATTATGACAAACATCTCATTTAACTCATAGAATGTTTCGTCAACTCCGTTTAATTAGATGTACTTCATTGTCTTTTGACTTTTAAGAGTGACAATAGTGATATCAACAGACAGAAAATTTTGCTGTTGGTTTGTTTGTTATTTTAATTTTTTACATTTATAAAAGTTCTAAAGATTTTAGTTTATCATCTTTTTCATCACATCAAAGACTGTAGAGTTTATTCAGTGTCCACCCCACTGTTCAAGTCCATCAGTGAACTGACTGACAGAGATGGACCAAGGAGTTAATGTTAATGTTATATAAACTCTTTGAGATGACAAATATGATGGAAACCTGCTTCCACCAATCAATATTCATCTCCTACTCAGTGCATTGTGAGATTGAATCTATCAGAATCATTGCTATCTAGACGAACTGACTACACTGTCATTTGCCTTTCTATTTTTTTTATTTCTGGGGATTCCTTGAACTTTACCTCTGATCTGATTGTTGAATGGATCCCAGATATTACCTTACTGTTGTACGTATATTTTCTCTCATTGCAACAAACAACAAAGTTGGCTCCATTATTTTCAACATTGTATCATAATCATCATCATCATCATCATCATCATCATCATCATCATCATAATCATCATCATCATCATCATCATCATCAT
>JAUELJ010177493.1:0-10488 GCA_031471255.1 Dryodora glandiformis
TCTCTCTCTCTCTCTCTCTCTCTCTCTCTCTCTCTCTCTCTCTCTCTCTCTCTCTCTCTCTCCTCTCTCCTCTCTCCGACTTCTACCCATCCCGTCGATTTACTGTGTTCAGCTAACACTTACACTACACACATTACATACGTTATCTATGGAATACAATTCAAGAAATTTCAACATCAGAATAAACGTTGTCAGCAAACTCAATGTTTATGCTCAGCAGATTTAACAACAGTGACGGGTACGTGAGCATGACGAACCACCTCTGTGCTAACACTGCCCACAAGGGCCCGCTTGACCGTTCCAAAGTCTCGGGTGCCCATGATAATGTGATGCACATCCTCTTCCGCTGCTGCCTCGAGTATTGCCTCGTGGGGCTTTAGGTTGCTTTTGATCACCGGATACACCTTGATAGCTGGACATGAAAATAGATATAAATAAAAATATAGAGAGATTGATTTTTACTATCCACTGTCCACTATTGTGACATAAACATTCTATAGTCACATAATATTAATATTATGCTCTATAGAACTGAGGAAACCTGATTTGTAGGTTTGATAATGCTCAACGAATCTTTACCTACTTCTATTAAAAGTATCATAAACCATCAAATCTATGCAAGCTCCGAATTAAGGTCAGCAGAGAAGCTGCCACACTATCTAGTATAATCTAAGGATATGATATCCTGGAAGACACAGCATGACAAAACACAAAGAAAAAACTTAATTGATTTAGAAAGAGATGAAAGAGTTAACTAATCTGAACTAACTCTTCAATTCTTGTAATCAATTGCCGTAACTCTACACGCAGCCCAAATAAGCATGGAGGGGCGGTTTACTATTTGGTTATTGAGGCTCTGTGTAGCCCAACTAATGTGATAAACACTATATTTATAACCCAATGTGATTGCATACCATCATCGTGGTCGAGGACATCGTTGGCTTTAGTAATGATCTGGTCTTTCTCCTCGTTGGCCTTCTTCACCTGTTTGGACACGTTCTCGATGTTGACGGCAATGCCTGGAAGTCCAATGTTGAGCTGGAACTGAGAACAGTGGAACAAAACCACGTGATCTCCTGGTCTAGAATGGGAGAAAATAATAAAACCAGTTTATGCAAAGAGTCAGCTCTTTGAAGGGTTTAGGTCAAAAAGTTTGTTTTTGAAAAGAAAAAAAAAACATCCATTCGTTATATAATAATAATAAAGTAAGTTGACAGTCTCAACGTCAAATGTTTAGTCTCTTGTTATTTCAAATATAGAACCAACATAAGCATCTACCACAGCAACTTCTTCACACGTTCATGTTTACTTCATGTGCCCTTTTGGAGATCATTGAACTTGAACAGATACTGAATCTTAGTGGTCTTGAGTTCACCACCTCTATGATACTATTATATTATACCCATACCAATACCACCACTCTGCGATCCAAGGGGTCATCAGACGATGGTAATCATATCTAACCCAGAAGGCCGCCCCAAGGCCCATTCTCTCAGGTTTAGGAGTGTGAGTGAGTATGGGTTTAACCCCGGCCCTCGTTAAGTTTTAACGAATCCTGTGGCTTAACACTAACAGTAACACTATTGTCACCAGTCAACATCATTACCACTATCATCACCATCCACCACCATCATCTCCCATCCTTATATTTATATTATTCCGACCTTCATTAAATATTAACGCTAGTTTGGTACCGCTTTCGCCGCACCAGTCACTACCAGTTACCAGCACCACTATCACGATCACTGCTAATGATGATATCACTATCACTGTCACTATCTATCACTGTGACCAACACCACCACAACCACCACCATCTCCAGATAATTGATTATGAAGACAACGACGACAGATATAGTGATGTTGAGGACGATAATGATATATATATATACAGCGAGTGCCATTAGCACAGCGTGGGCGCAGGAGGACACTTACTTCTTCATGTTGTCGACATACCACTGCAGTGCCTTGTCTGACGGCTCCTTCCCATCCAGGGCGATCAGGACGCGACGGTTCACCATCTTGGTTTACTACACACTGCACAATAGGGATTGAAATAAAAACATGTTTGTGTAAAGTATGAATGCTCCGTACATTGTACATTGTGCCAACAATAAGTGATACATAATAATAATACATACAGTATGTATAAGTATAATGATAGATGATATAATAATAACATCTTTCTTTCTTGATCAAATTACCTTTTGTACCACATTGCAGTGTAAGGATAGCCTTTGATAAGCTTTAATTGCTTTGCATCCAGGTGATTAGCCCACTGTCTGTATGGATAGAATTAATTTTGCCAGGACATCGGCCATAATTGACCTACTCTTTTCAATTTTGAAACTGCACTTTAACGTGCCTAACGTAGACACGGGACCTCCTGTTTATCGCCCCATCCGAGAAGGCTAGGTGTTCTAAGAGATTCCACTACCCGATAGAGCCCTGGCGACGCGCTTTGGTGACTATTTGGAACAATTTGGAACCATTTTGTGCAGAAAAAACATTTTGTGCTTCTGGGGATTGAACCGCCGACCCTCGGTTCTAGTGGCAAACACCTTAACTACTCGGCCACCATTCTCAATGTAGTTTGCAATTGGTTTGTGTGGTTGTGAATTTGTCATTGTCCAAAAAGTTTCAAAGCTTTTAGTTTAACGCCCTTTGCAACACAGGAAGATTATTTAAATGGCGGCACCTCCGATTTATAGTCTGTCTGCGATAGGATAGGACTGTGTGGAAATTAGCCTTGTAAGCTCAGAGATCTTGAGGAAAAAAACAACCCCGTGTTGTCACCACCGGTATTCGAACCCTCGACCTCTAGAACCAAATGTCTGTGACTTAACCACTACACCATCGACTTACCCTGAATTTGTCATTGTACAGTGCCATCGCCGTGGATATGAGAGCTATAATAAAGCGTGACTGGCTTTGGGTTTGTCACTGGTTGACACGTCCTTCACCATAGGAGTAGGAGATGTCTGCATCACGACACAGAACAGGGTACACACAACATTAATAACAAACACACCCAACTGAAGGCCATACAGTGATAGGACAGAGCTAGACCCCTTTACCAGAGACGCATTCGCGATTTGGGAGTATAAAGAACAGCAACAACAATAACAAAAGGCAATGGGTAATAATAACAATAGCAACAGCAGCCACAACAATACCAAAAGCAACGGTAAGAACAGTAACAGTGGCAGCAGCAATATTAGCAGAAATGTTTGAGGTATTATTAGTATTATTAGTAGTTGTTGTTATGGTAGTAGAAGAAGTGATCGTAGTAGCAGTAGTAAGTAGTAATACTAGCAGTAGTAGCAGAAACAGCAGTAGCAGTTGTTGTTGTTGCAGTAGTGTTAGTAGTGATAGTAGAAGTCGTGATTGTAGTAATTAGTAGTGGTAGCTAGTAATAGTAGTATTAGTAGCAGCAGCAGCAGCAGCAGCGGCAGTAATAGCAGTGGCAACCATAGTAGTAGTAGTTGTAGTTGTCGTAGTCACGGTGGTGATATTGGTCATAGTAGTCAAAGAAGTAGCAGTAGTAGCAGTGACAGCAGCAGCATCATTAGATGCAACATGTAACCATAATAATAGAAAACGAGCACGGGGGAGCAAGTTATGTCCCTTGCTAGAACACGTTCTATTGATAGGGATGTGTTGAGTGCCAAGTGCCAAGTGAGTGAGAACGTTATCTTCCCACCAAGATGGCTGCTTTCGACAGGCTCTAAAATTCCTTTCGCTCGTCAAAACTGTAAGTATTTAGCCATGCAAAGACGTTACTAAATAATGTGATTAATGACGAACTGTTTCAATGACAAGAAAAAACCCTACTACACACCCAATCAAATACGTGTAGCTAAAGTCAATAACCGAAAAGGTCTTAACACATTGAGCTCTCATCTAGACATCAGTAGTCTGCTGTGATAGCACACACACCGGGCCAGCTCGTGTACAAAGAATGAGTCATGATTGGAATGCACATGCAAACATATTAATATACTAACTATTAAGTTCAGTTATTTGATGCATGGTAATTTTATACGGCACTACTGAACTTGATTGGTATACTCGTAACATCTCCACCATGTAAAACTAGACTAATTATTCTCGACCAAGATTTTTTTTCAACGGTTCAATGAGAAAGGAATGCGAGGGTCAAAATGGGAGTGTGTTGCGCTACTGTGTAGACTGTAGAGCGGGGTAGGGGATTAGCAGACTTCGGAATTTATTGATCCCAATAATAACAATGCTGCTGAATGCGATACGAGTGATGCCCATAATTCTAAGATATAGGTGTAGACTGTGAGTGAGATGTTAGACATTATTTTCACCTCTCTGTCTGAAGTTGGTGAGGAAAATAGTTAATCAATTTAATATTGAAGATAAATTAGAAGTCAAGAATGCAGCCCATCTTTCTTGATACTTTTTGATGTGAATTATCTAGAAAAATAGACCTTTAAAGTGCTAAATAGTTACTTTAAAGATAGATAGATCCACATGTTGGAATTTCTGCTGGAAAAGGATTGTTTATTTTTTTGTGAGGCTTTTTTCAAACACATATAGAGACATGATACTGATATAACACGATACAGAACAGTGTGAATAATTTTTTTTTTAGCAATTTGAAGCAAGAAAAGTATAGACTAATCTATCAAGAAGAAGAATTTCTAATATTTTTTTATGGTGTTGAAAGAAAAAATTGATTTTCAGAATGAAGTTTATTCTTTTTTGGCCGGCCTTATTTTCCTGAACACTCGGGAAAATAAGCTCAGTCCTTAATTTCACGAACACACCCCTTACCACTGAGCCACCCCGACTCCACCATAAATACATTGTAGGCTCAACAATTTTGAAAAAATCCAACATCTTTGAGTGTCCAATTGTTTATTTTATCAAACCAAAACAAGAAACAAAAATGGTCTTTAAAAAAATAAATGTATGCAGGTACTTTTTATGCAAAAAAATAATACCACGCCTTGGATCCATCATAATATTATTTCTAACGCTGCTGCGCGGTGCCCCAGCTTTCACTTTCACTCCGAAGGAGACAGGTTCTCGTGACCGGGATGTGTTCGGGAAAATAAGGATTGGGCTTATTTCTCCGAGTGTTCGGGAAAATGGTCACTTCGTTCTTTTTTTTGCATCAAAGCTCTTTGCTACACTGAGCGGAATGAAGCACAACACGGGGATGGTTCTTTGTCATTTATATAATGTATATTTCTGTAATCCACTTCATTTGAATTAGGTAGCAAATGAAATCAATTGATATTTTGGTGAAATTATGTAGATTCTTACAAATTATCAGAGGATGGATTCAATCTGCATCCAGTCCAGAGTGGCATTTGATATATATATAATTAAATAGATCATAAATCCTGCCACCCATAGAAGCTGTTCAACACAGAATAAGAAGAGCTCCTGACAGTTCTACTTTTACCTTGTTTTGTTTTCTTTTTAAATTGGTAATTAAAATCAATGGTAACATTTTTCTTTTTTTCTTTTTACAGGAGGGGTAGAAACTATGGTTTCGCATCTCAAAAGTGTACTTCTTGCTGAGACACAGTAAGGAATTTTTAAAAAACGCCGCATCTCTTTCGTTACCATCTTACATCACACCTATCTAATCTTTTGTCTCAATTTCGTATTAGAAGGCATTGACTGTATTGTTCGTTGAAAATAAAATCACTTCAAGATGGCGGATGATCCAGGCCACAAAGCCATGTTGTACTTTCTGGAGGTGCTCATGTATAGCAACGCCCCCATGAGCATCAGTCAACTGGCCGGACGATTCGGAAGCCGCAATTTCACCTCAGAGATGCGTCAGAGCGCTGGCGGAAATGAAGCTGGTCTCAAGAAGTTTCTTTTGAAATACCCCTCATTGTTTTCTGTAAATGGCAACCTCGTAAGCCTGAACGACGGTAGTGCCCTTGGTGGAAGTTTTCGTGAGTCTAGTCCTTCCTCGTCTTCAAGTCACTCCTGCCCTCCAGATGTGTCGGTAGAAACGGAGGCTGTACAGTTTTTCAGAGGAAGAATTTTGAAGAGAGGAGACAAGTGGATGCCTGTCAAGAGTCTTGCAGGGCATCTATCCCAAGCAGCAGCTGAAGTACGGGAATGTGTAGGCCCACAGAATGAGTTTTTAGCTTGGCTGTATAAACATCCGTTAATTTTCGAAATCCGGGACGACAATGTGTGTTTGAAGGATAACATTCGCTGTAACGCAGCAGACACAAACAATTCTTCAGACCCACCTGTTTTAATGGCAACCACGCCCAAGATCAAGAGGCGTCCAAAGTCTATTGACCTTCCAGAACCACCTCGACCTGTTGGAGGTAGGACAGTGACAGTGGCGCCGGCCCCTGCACCTGCCATCTCTTCCAAAGCCGGACCTGTGACAATGACGGCCAACGAATACAAGGCTGTCATGTTCATCAAGAATATCATTCAGAAAAAGGGAGACATGAAGGTCAACAGTTTGTCTGGACATTTCAGTCAAGCTCCAGAAAGTCTACGCAATACCATCGGATGGAGTAAGCCTGAGCTGCAGCAGTTTGTCTCCATGCACAGCAACATTTTTACCATAGGAGAGGATGAGGTGGTCTCAGTCATCAAAAACACCCGTCTGAATGTAATTATAACAGGAAGTCGACCTCATGTGCAGACCAAGCCGGCTGTCAGTGGCCGTAAAGGACAGATCTTCCATGTAGCCAAACTGTGGGGGATCATCGATCTGGGAATGCATGAGCACGTATTTATTGACAGGACAATCTTTGGTAAAAATGTTGATGATCTGAACAAATTTCTCGACATTGGAGAATGGGTATATTTTGATGCTATTCCAGCTCCCAAAGGTAGTAGAGCTAGATGGAGAGCGACAAAAATGTGGAAAGAAAATGAATCGATAGAAGATTTGATTGAGAAAGTGGCGGCCAAACTTGATCTCCCCCTTGATGGAATTCGGAGAGAGCCACAAGCCCTACTGGGCAACATGAATGATGAAATCAAGAAGATTTACCCTGATTTGGATGACAGCAGTCTGTCCAATGCCACACCTCTCAACATTGGTGGTATAAAGTATTCTTTCCAAGATGCAGCACCCAGTGGGGCGGGTGTGGTTCCCGTCTGGAATTTCCACCACGTCGAATTGGAGGGAATGAAGGACGTGGATGAGTTGAATTTCAGTGACGACGAGGGAGAAATCTCTCCTCAAGTCTCCATGGTGGCGGAAAGACAACACATGAACCGGTCAGTACTCTTGGACAGTCCCAGAACTCCGACCAGAAGTGAAATCAGTTCTGGCCCAGGTTCCACCACAGTGGTTGTGAATGGTGTTGGGGAGAAAAAAGGTGTATCCATTGGCTGTCAGACCATCGTCACGGGAGAAGTTCTGGCAACTCAGCTTTTCCATGAAGACTTATGATTGGTTTGAAATTTTATATCTAAATATATTTTTATTTATAATATGGCTATAAAATATAATTGATCTGAGTAAACTACGCAAATGATGTGATGTGATACATCAACCTATGAAATGAGATGGAAAATCCGCAAAAAATGTCAATCAATGTGGCTGCCAACATACTATATATATTACTATGAGTCAATTTTTCATCTCAGAGGAATGCCACTTTTTTAAAAACAATTTGGTCAGGGATATAATTTGATTGTTGTTTTGCAAGAACAGCAATTGGTTATATTATTTGGCTTGCCATGCAGATTGCTGCACTTCCAATGTTACATTTTCAGGCATGGATCTCAAATTATTATAATATGAGTGTTTTTTTGAGATAGTAATATTGTATAATAATAAAATGCAATACTTTGTATGATTGAGAGGTAACAAACCTTTTGATTTTGATAGATGGTAGTTTCTGGTAGTTGACACTGAAAGTGAAACAGTAGTACTTTAAGAATTTTAAAAGCATGATGATGCTTGATACTCTCCCTTATGATGAATATAATTGAAGAGGTCCTGCCTTTTGAAAATGTATTTTTGGATGCAAAAACAAATTGTTTCATCTTTCTTAGATATTTTAACTGTGCAACTTTCACTTTCAGTGACAAAAAGATAAGAATCAACTGTTAGAAGTGTCAATATATATACTAGCCAGAGGTCTGCTTTCAGAATCCTGTAATCAAAGGGATTGCAGTAGCTAATGTTTCAAAGTGTTTGATCTCTTTTTTATGTGAAACTTTATGGGTTAGGGTAGCATTTATATAAATGTTGACCATGTCATGCACATCAACTTTCTCTTCACTGCATTTGAAAGATATTGGATAATAAGATGCTTAAACTTAAAGTGCCCTACTCAATACATTTTATATGTTGTGAACTTCCACATCATAACATATAAAGACTGGTTTGTAAGGTAGATTTAGATTTAAAATACAAATTATGATATATATATATTTTAATTCCTTGCCATCTTTCTTTCAACCTGAGATAAAAAGATAACTTTTATAATATTATGTTTATCCCTGTTGCACCTTTGCCTTGCATACCATTGATTTATCGTAACGATGTCAATTGTGCTTGTGTGTGCATGTCTATGGACTGCTATCATTGCCATGACGCTACAGTAGGCTTATTGCTCTCTCGAATTTATCTGCTTTGGATACAGCTTTTTACTTCGAAATGAAGGTATTCAGACATTTAGGGCTGACCACTCATCTGTCTCAAATTCCTGATGCAAAGATTGGGAGACTGTGATGAGGAGTATTGACTAAATCTTTGCTTCCTTCTAATTTTATAAATGCTTTCTGCATTAATGGGTATTGCTTAAACCCCATTTTCTTTTCCTTTCTGCCTGTATCAAGATTTTTGGATTTTAGTGGTATTCATAGGAAGGACTTTACTTTGAAATGATGTTTCCCTAATTAAGGAAAAAAAGTCTTTTTTTAATTCTGGCAAGAGATGGGAAGTGGGCTACAGGAGTGGGGGGGATATAAGGTGACAATTAATAGATGAAAATCATGTGCTGATATGATGAGTGAAATCAGGACCTGTAATTCATCACATATATATTAATGGCAGAAAAGCATTTGGTATTGTAATACACTAGCACTAGTGATATTAGACCTGTTAAAAATTGTCAATGCTCTACTATTTATATGTGTGTGACTGTCTCCACCACCAGCCACACTGAAATGGTATCAGCCTCCATACGTGTGTATGTGTGTGTGTGTGTTGTGTGTGGGGCACAGGGTCCTCATTTTATTCATACCTTACAATACAAACAAGTGGTTGTGAATTGAAATAGAATCACGCACATTAACATATTATTATTATATTCTGATACCTACAATAAATGGAAAATGTTAAACCATTTATTCATCTAGTCACTAGTTCAGGTTGACTTCAACTTGGCTGTGACTTAAAACTTAAGAGAGAAAAAAAAAGGAGAAACTTTCAAATTGAATGCATGGTTGCACACACAGAATACAATGACTTAAGTTTGCATGGCATAGTGGGAACAGTAACAATGTTTGCTCTG
Organism: Dryodora glandiformis; assembly: GCA_031471255.1. NCBI lineage: Eukaryota > Metazoa > Ctenophora > Tentaculata > Cydippida > Dryodoridae > Dryodora > Dryodora glandiformis. The sequence continues at coordinate 9,494 of JAUELJ010177493.1, forward strand.
CAAGACAAAGGTTATTGGTTCAAATCTAGAACAGGATGGTTCCAGTTAGTTCTACCTTTAATAAGGAAGCCACCTCCAAGGCCATGATGACCCATTACATAGTCTAGAGTTGCCATCCTTTTAGTTTTATAACATAAAAAGGATGTTAAAATATCATTGTTCTAGAAACCCACACTATGACTATGATGAAACTATGATGAGTGACCAAGTTTGATTACATTTACTACAATACAAAGCTGTGAAAATATTGTGTTGGTTGTTACCAATGGAGACCAATATTTAAAAAAACAAAGCAATCTTGAACTGAGTACTATTACACATACATTTTGATTCTATTTACAACCCTATATATAAATGTATGTTTTTATCTTGTAAGTGTATGTATTGTATGTGTATATATACATGATACACAATATACATGTGTTGTATTTGATAGATCACGTTTTTTAAGAGGTGTGTATGTAAGGACCCAGTTATTTTTATCGTTACTGGTTGGTTTTCTGTATTATTATTATATTTGTGAATTGTATTTATTTCCCCCTCTCCTTTTGCCAGTCGTGTTGTGCTTTCACTTTCTGTCCATCACTGTCCTCAGTACTATGCAATTTTTTATATTGCCTTTCAGTCGTCTCCTTCATTTTGGATTTCCTGGTTGTGAAATCACTCAATTTGAGTTGGTTTTTCAAAAAAATCCAAATCTTAAAGTTTTAAGTTCAACCAAGATGGTATTTGGTTACCTCTCTATTTACTATTTACAAATGTAATGTTAGTGTTAGGGAGGAATTGGATTGAGATAATTGATTAGATAGAAGTTAATTTTTTTTGTTATAGACACAAAAATGATTGTATAATCTGAAACGCTTAGAGCACAGGGCAATAGATGCTATTTGACTTTTTGATAATTTATACTGAAAGGTAATACAGACAGTGGGCTCATCACCTGCTTGTCTTAAATCTTGATGCAAAGCAATTACAGCTTATTAAAGCTGTCCTTA
>JAUELJ010178603.1:0-10438 GCA_031471255.1 Dryodora glandiformis
ACGAAGGCGGTGGCAACTATTGGCAAATTTGGGTGGCCAGATAATTGTTGGCAACACCGCAAAACCCGCCACCTGTGAGATCGCATTTATGCGACCACGGCAAACATTGCTATATGACGTCACGTCGCAGAAATGCGACTACGGCAAGTAAAGTGTTAAGGACCTCATAAACTGCAAAAAACAAAAGGATAGAGTAAGCACTGACCGTAGCTAGCAATGGAACAATTCGAGGGAATGGATTACGCTATGTCGCTATCGGATATATTGTGTTGTGACCTGAAGGACACACGTTGGAGCCTTACTTGCATGCACTGCAGTATAGGCATAGAAATCTGAATAAGCTGTACCAGCCCTATAATGAGCCTGACAGCTCCTCACTACTACTTATACACTATACACAGAAGAAAAATGGTGGGCAAAACTAACAATTCTTATACTGTCCAGCCATAGCACATGATCAACTTTTTAAGTTCAAAATCAAGGCAAAGAGAACAAAACAATAAACATACAATATAAATATATTAATAATAATATAACTATTATAGGCTATAGGACGAAACTTACCGCTCCGGATCAGCCTTTCATTTGAAACGATATATTGTATCGTTATAATGTTTCTTTGACTTTTTTATGCCGTCCTTGTCCTTTCTGATGCGAGGGCATCAAGCAGGCTTGGGGTCGGCACACCAGCATTGATTCCTAAAAAAGCGGGGAACAAGAAACCACATTCAGGTTTCAGTTCAGTGGGAAAAGAAAGGGGGAGAGAGAGAGAAAAATGTCATCAAGCTCAAAGGAATAGAATCAGAGTGATACTTGACACAAAAATTACAGATGAAAACTAAGTAAGGGCTATTTCACTCTATGCATCAACAATGAGCGTTAAAATAAGACAAAATATAATATATATATATCATATTATATGTAAAACGATAGATAAGAACTGTAGAACTATCAGTGACACAAGAACCTCAAGGAAAGGATAAAAGAGCTGTAAAATGAGCGTAAAGCTAGCCATTAGCTTGCACAAGACCAAGTCAACTAAGTGTTGAGTTGATTATATGCCTAATAAACAAAATCTCCTTCCCACGCTGGCTGTACAAAGTACAAAGTCATCTACCATCTAAAAATGAAATGAAAATAATTGTTGAATAAATTGAGAAATTTTAACCTCTAATTCATTCAACTGTTTAACTGATGTGATGTCTGGTGTTCCCACACACGCAACAATGACAAAACAAGTACAAGTGATGCCGTTATTTTAGTAAAAAACAACAGCTCATCCACCCCCCACGGTAACTTATACATACATTAGTATTAGTATTTATTATTAGATAGTATATGACGGATTCTACAGAAGCTTTTCACCCATTTACTCTTTAGGCCAATTTTGACCCATTTTCGAAATCTATGAACAGGAATTAGTAGCATACCACCTGAAAGGTTATCCAAAGACCTTTCAGAAAATATGTATAACTTGAGCTACAAGGACCCGGCTGAGAGTTACAAGCTGACTGACAAAGTTACCTCCCCTTGAAATTTCAAAACCGTACACAACAACCTAAATTGGTCAATAAGATGGTTAAATACTATAATAACGAGACAAATTGGCATCAAACTGAAGAACATAAAATGAATAATACAATAAACCAGATTTATCAATGTACTGGGCTAGATTTTTTGTGTGGAAACATCACATGGGTTGTCTGCCCCTGATGCACGCGGGTGCACAACTCTCAAGTGTTGGTTGGGATAGTAAAAGCTCCCAACATAGCAATGTGGGGTATCTATTTGAAGCTTATGAAAAGCCTATTCAGGAAAAACACAATCAAAGGTCATACCATCCACCTGAGATAATTCTAGACAGTGAGAGATCATTCCTAGATTTCGGCATAATCAAAGATGAACCCCGCAACACCTGAAGACGCCATGAGAAATAAAGATAAAGACAGAAAACACCCTTCATAACTACAGGAGGATGGATAAGAATGCCTAAAGAGCAGGTAAATACCAGAAGAGAATCCCTTTTACACATTAAGACATATCACAACATCCTATAATAATTGTGAAACATATAGTCTGAACCCAAATATGGTCAAAGAGTCTGACCTGAAGCAGTAAATATAGAACTGAGTCCCACCTGCAGCCTAATGCAGTAAATGGACAATACAGAGGTGTAGTAATATTTAATTTAATGACATTAAATAACATACACACAGTGAAACCACACGCAAACGGCCATTGTACCAAAAATTTATTACATTAAAACAAGTGTTACATTAAAAAAAATGGTGATTTCTATTGTTGATGGTTGGGGCAGGTACATTTCTCCATTTGTATTTTTCAGGGGTGTCAGGAGAGATGTGTGAAACATCTCCAACGGCGATCACATAACTTCCTGCTGGGGTCTTTTTTAAAAATTGGACATAAAATAAATCGGTATATCCGCCAGCAGGAGTATCAATGACCTGAAAGAAAAGGACAATACATAGATGGTGAGATGGGCAACAAAATTAACATTTTAGGACTGAAAGAGATGGGCAACACAAAAATAACATTGTAGGACTGAAATGTATGGGCAACAAAAATAACATTTTAGCCTACAGACAAGACTCACCACCGCCTTGTAGACACGATCTTCCAACACCCCTCTACGGACTTTTACCTGCCCCACAACCTCCACCCACTGACCGACCAGAGGACACACAGACCTGCAGAATACAAAGAAAGGATAAATATTCATAAATTGGCCGACTAAAAAGCAGCAGAATACTAACTTAGAATAACAGTAACAGCAAATTGACATAAAACAGAAATCTGCATACCGAGTGAAGACAGGCGCTGGCGGCAAGACAACTGGCTCTTCCTGGACTTCCACCACAGCCTCATCTAGGGGAGTGCTAGAGAAAGAGAGAAATGTATAGTAGGGGTGATGAAAACAGATTGAAATATGCAGACAATGTGAGGGACAGGCAAATGAAGCAACAGGATTGTGGACAGACCGACATAATTGTGGACTCACCATGGTGAAATCCTAAAAGTTTCCAGAGGCTTCACATAAGATGAGTTGATGCACCGGGGGAAATCCCCTTTCCTGCACGCAGAGCAGAAGGAGGAGTGGGCTCTGGCCCCCAGAAGGTAACGTCCCATCTTAGTGAATTGGTGGAAGTCTCTCGTTCCAGGAAGAGTCGAGACGTCTGTCTCTGGCCTGTCTCTGAAGACCTCCTCTGGTCGGATGTTGACGAAAGAACTGAATGAGAAATATACAAACCATAACAGGGTTACTAATAGTTTAGCTTGAGGATGCGGGCGCTCGCAAAAAAGCATAGCTACATCAAAGAAGAATAAAAAACACATGACAACATTAACAAGCCACTTACTATCGTTTCAGCGGATCCTGACCGTACCAGGACATGGCGAAATCAACCATGTCCTGAGCATGGCGAAAATTATGCCCTGCAGCACACGCCCTCTTCATGGCCTGACTGAACCGGCCAGTCTCTCCATCAGCCTCCCCCTTCCCATGCTCGGATCCAAAAAAATGGCGCTCCGCTGGAAGGGGGTAAAGGGAGAGATCAGCAAATGTCCGCCTACCCTGTAAACAGAAAAAAAGGAAACTTAGTATAACAATATCTGCCAGTGCCAGGGACATAGCGTTGAATGTGACACTTGCAAGACTAATGGAGAAGAACAAAGTGATATCTCACCTTATACTGCGAGGCTGCACCGTCACTCCAGATGATGACCTCCTTCAAGGTGGTGGACTCTGTCACCATGCTGATGGCCTTCTCTGTGACAACATGCACCATGTGGGCGTCATGTTTGATGTCATCAGAGAAGAACATGATGACATGTCTCACCACCTGCCCATCAGCGTTCTTATAATAACACACTGATGGGTGGAGCATCACCTGGGCCTTCCCAAAGAAGGCAGACTTAACCTCTGCAGTATAAGAGGCTGACCGGTTCTTAGCGAAGTCTTGGACCATGAGGAGCTGGCCTGAAATAAATAAACAATAGAAGACAAATCAGAGATATAATTGACCAAAACAATGCATCACATCCAAACAATAAGGGAAACAAGAAGAAATCACTACAAACCTTGCTGCAGGGTATCTTTTGAATATGCGTACTGGCTCTGCTGCCAGTACGCATTAAAAAGATGCCTCACAAAGGACACGCCTTTCACTGGCTCCTCCAGGTCCGACCGCAACTCAACCAACAGGTCACTGTCGGAGAAAAGATGTTAAAAAATATACATTACTGGTGCATATTGTTGGCAGCAAGCATTCAACAGATGAGGCATACACGAAATCTTAAAATGAGTAGAAAGGGTGGTGGGACTTACTAGACAGCCCCTTGACGCTTGAAGACGTCAAGCTTTGGAGCAGACTGTCCATCACCTGTTGGCTGTAACCGTCGTTCCCAGTGGAGCCAGGCAATGTCCTCGTGAAAAATCTCTTTCACTGCCAAGGTGAATTGGCTGAGGTGGTCCCCACAAATGACACACTTTCCTGGATTGGAAGATAGGACAATAAAGATTATCAAAACCTAAGCTATCACTGTATGCTTAAATTTGACAAAACATGGCAAATAGAAAGACATGAAAATGAATGGTACCGTACCTTCAATGCACTTGAAGGAAGGCCAGTCTTTGTAGGGACACAGAATGAACTTCAGGAGGTTCCCTTCAGACGGAAGGCGGGCAGTGGCCAGGCGTCGATTCAACGTGTCTATTTTCAATCTGGAATTGCATGAAATACCCGTGAACATAAATGAAATATATATAAGATAGATATATGAATAACAGGCATATACACATTCTATACATAGACAATATGAGAACAGGCAACGAAATTTTAGCTAAATTATTACTTACTTGACGTTGGTGCAGCAGATGCATAGACACGTCTCTGTCGGCACCTGACCAATCTTCCGCACATTTCGAGGGCGTAGTCTGGCAAAAAGTGCAGGAGACACCTTTTTGCCAGACTCCTCACAAAACATTTTGTGAGCCACGGCAATGGTCACAACCATGACATGTCCTGTGCCGTGGCACGTTGCATACCGTTTGTGAGGAAGCACCCTCGAAATGTCATGCCTCAAGTAGAACCTCTGGTTATAAAGAAAAAAAGGAGGGGGGTCAGCCAGGTATGAAAAATATTCAAAAATCCAATTAATCCTAATAATCCAGGATGATGAAATGATATTCTAAAAAATAAAACAACACTCACCCTGACCTCAGCCTTCACGAGTCGATATCGTGATTTTCGAATGAGCTTCACCTTGGCAGTGAAAGCTGCTGTGGATCGCAGCTTCCCCGAAACCTCAGGTTTGAGATCAGGATGCGCTGAAAAGAATATGGAATTTATAGAGGTACATATATAGAGATAAATGTTCGAATCAAGTTTTCCAAATACAAATCTACCAAATCCGTACCCATTAGCCGCTGTATGTTTTTCCTCCTCTTGTCTGGCGTCCTGCGCAGCACAAGGTTGCAGGTTACAGCGGCTGCCTCTTCCGCTGTGAAGGCATTTTTGAGGCTTCTCTTCACCTGTTAAAATAAAATAAGGTGAGAAATAATTAATAGAACCCAATGCAAAACAAAGTCTGGATACATAGAAAACAACAAAATGTATATAAAGCATACCTTCGCAGCGAAATTGTAGCAGTGCTGGCGCATCCTGCTCATCTTGGGATTGGGGGGCGGGGTAGTCGGGGCCGGTGGGCAAACTGCCGAAGTCGAAGGGGTGCAGGTACTTTGTACAGGGAGGGCTGGTACAGGGGCACTGGCACTGGCAGATTGGGGGGCCTTCCTGGACGCCCGGAGCCGCCTCATCACGTCTGCCTTTTTTTTTCTATAGGCAGACCTTTTCTGAAAACAAAATATATTTCAAAATGTCAATATTGTATTGTTCATGTATTCACAGCCAGATAAAAATCATTATAATTAATCATGAATCATTCAATCGACTAATAGAATGTTTACTTACTTGATGGGACTGTGCCAGGTACGTCTCGCGTCTCTTGGCCAGGTGGTGTACCTTCTTCTCCTCGGGAGTCATGCCCTGTAAAGAGACGCGAGGGATATATCTATACGGCACAGCCGCAGCTCCTCTTGTGGTTGGACCGTCCTTGGCTGCATTGGCCAGTGCCCTTTTCGTCTCCCTGTACTTGCGACAACGTTCTCTTTCAAAAGAAACAAAGGGGGTTTAGAATATAATATATATACATTTATGGAGGTTTACTGAATGATAAATATTAATACATAGCATTTATAAGTGCATATCCACATAGCAGTATGATGACTGAATTTGAAATTGAATGCATTTCCTCACCTGTCTTTGGCCCTGCACTCGGCCTCATGCTCCGTGGAAGCCCTGGTGCCAAGGGCCCACTGCTCCCTCACGAGCTCCATTTTCCTCCTATTCCGCGCATTATGAGCCGCCAACTCGCGCTGATAAGTTTCAGGCTCATTGAGCTTGAGCCATGCGCGGCGGCGGGCAGAATAGCTTTTGCCTCCTTTGAGGCCACTACTGCCACTGGGGGTGGTTTTGGGCATGATTAGTTCTGGTGACATTGTATAAGCATTAATAATTACTGGGCATGATTTAAATTTTAAGAATGCATATTATATATATGAGAGTTTATGATGCAGTGGTAACTGTGACTGTGACCTTACTTAGGTAGGACAAAGTGTTTGGGTTTGTATCATCAGTGTCAGCAAACACAAGGATCATTTTTTAAATTCAAAATGTATCTGCAATTACTATTATTATTATTATTACTAAGAAGACTACTAATATATATTGCTTTCCTGTCGATGTCTCAAAGCTTAGAATGTTGCATAAAAGTATAAAAACCTAAGTTTTCAGGTGTGTACACATTAGTCTAAGTCTAGCCAGTCATTCATTATCATTAAATTACTCTCATTCAAACATTGGACGTAATTACATAATTCACATTGATTTGTAAATAAAAGTGAGCTCTCTAAATATACACTTTACATCTTACAATACAGTGAGTAGTAGTATTCCAGAACAACAAGAACATTATTTTAAATTGTTAAAACAGTCATAAATACTTCCAATTGTATGAATAGAAACACACATGCAATGGCCTAAGTCTAGACTCTTAGTGCTAGTAGAGATGGTGTGGCTTTAATTGCTAAAATATCTATGTCATAGATATTTGCTAGCCTGTCTATGTGTTGGGAAGGAAGCCAAAACTTAACATTTTGCAAAAATGATAAACCCTAGTTTCAGCTCTGTGCACATGTTAGTCTAGCAAGCTAGTAATGAAATGTCTACATATTGGTCGTAATTACATAATAGTTTAAAAATAATTTGAGCTCTCTAAATATAGACCTTACAAACCTTACACCTTACAGTAGTGGGCAGTAATAATCCAGAACAACAAGAAAATTATTGTTAATTGTTAAAACAGTCATAAATACTTCCAATTGTATGAATAGAAACACACGTGGCAATTGCCACACACCCACTCACGTACTCTAAGTCTAGACCCTTAGATCTAGTAGAGATGCTGTGGCTTTAATTACTAAAATATCTATGTCATAGATATTTGCTAGCCTGTCTATGCGTTGGGAAGGAAGCCAAAACTTAAAATTTTTCAAAAATGATAAAACCTAGTTTCAGCTGTGCACACATGTTAGTCTAGCTAGTTAGTAATTAAATATCGAGATACTGGCCGTAATTACATAATATTTTAAAAATAATGTGAGCCCTCTAAATATAGACCTTACAAACCTGACACCTTACAGTAGTGGGCAGTAATAATCCAGAACAACAAGAAAATTATTGTAAATTGTTAAAACAGTCATAAATACTTCCAATTGTATGAATAGAAACACACGAACATCGATTCAATTACCACTGGTTTTATCTCGACTTTTATCGAAGTGCATGCTAAGATCGCTCCGTTTCTGCCAATGACCCATAAATATCAATCGCGGCTGGCTATCCGTTTCTGTGAATGACCATAAATGAAAATGGCGGCTGTGGTCACTCGACAGAGAGCACATGCGCGGCCAACTTTTGTTTCTGTTAATGGCATTGAGGTGTGGATTTCCGTGTATGAATCATGAAAAACCCTGTTAATGTAGATAGATACTCTTCATTATAGATGTATATTATAACCTATTGGCGAAACCCCGTATTTTTATTTCACTTACACCTATTGTCGATATAATTTGACCGTTTCAAATTAAGATCAATGACACATTAAATAGTAATTCAATATTTAAATCGATACCTTTCCACCTGAATGCTTGCGCTGCTAATAACCGACACAGATTTAATATAATAAATTCACACACAAATAGTCAATTTTCGAATGGCGGCTGTTGACTTACCTTCTAAGATCACGATAATGTGTGTTCAGTAAAAAAATCGACTGCTTTCACCGATGGTCAAGCGTGTAATGACCGCCGGAAGGCAACTTCCGCCTGATCGCGTGGCCACAGAAACACGTGACACGTGTTTGGAAAATAGCCTCAAATTTTTTTTTTCTTAACAAATTTTTTTTTTTTTTTTTTATTTCACTGTCAAATTGATTTATTGACAAATATGAATAGTTAATTTGATTATTCTACGATTTTTAATAACCTTTAAAGAGCGATCTCGATGACCGGCGAATACAATGAGCGTGTGAAGGCTGTAACTGTGAAGCGAACTGGAGTTACAGCCTTCACAGCCTTGAGACGCTCATTGTATTCTTCTATTCACTCATTCCTTTGTATTTAAATTATTCCAGGGTCACCCGTAAATCCTACAGGCCGGGTTACGATTTAAAGGTGACCTGGTCACCCATATATAATCGGCCATTATTGTTTCAATGTGCTCTCTTTCAACAATCAAACTGGAGGATGATGATGATGATGAATGTTGATAATATACTTGCTTTTGTCTTCTATCTAAATCTAAATCACCGTAGTTGGAAACGATTCCATTCATTATACCAAACTGGATGGCTCTACTTTTGTTTGATCATTTAACTTAAACTAATCCTGTCTCATCTTACTATTTCCCAGCACTATATTATGACTTATATTGTGCTGATTTTCTTTCTTTCTTTCTTTCTTTCCACAAACCAAACAAAACTTGCAGGTGGTTGGTGGATGCGGTGCCTCTGGTTAGCTCCTCCACTTCTGTTCGATCAAACTTTTTTCTTTTTTTTTTAGATCTAATTCTGTCACCTCTTACAACATACTTCCAAACATTATGACCGTTTATTATTATTACTATTACTATTATCATCATGTTAATGTTCTGTCTTTACAACAAACAAGCAAACAATATACTTATTTACTCATATTCACTTGTAACTTGATGAACTCTTGTGGAGAACAAAATCTTTAAACTCATCATTATCATTATCATTTTCATGTTTTCTTTTGTGTGATGTCTCATTCATCTATTGTTTTTGTTTCTCTCTATCTTTGTTCAAGTATCATGTGTGTACAATACTTCTACTACTAGTATATCATCTATCTACCATTTTCATTGTCCATGGTTGTTGTCCATTTAATGTCATCGCATTCTGAAATGTCTACAACTCTTGTAACACAAATAAAAATCATGTTTAAAACCAAACCAGGCCAATTCTTCCCCTTGCTATTTATTTATTGTTTAATTGATATTGTTTGAGTTTGTTTTTTTGTCATGAAATCCTTATAAACTGGGTAGTGGTACGTAGTTAGGTTGTAGGATGTCTTAAGTGGAGTATATTTATCTAACTTATTCTGTTGCTGTTACACTACACTTGGTCAATCTGTGAAATCTAAATTTTGACTTACCTATCTACTAATAATTTGCTGCTTTTGGTATAGTCCAACAGATGACTAATTGAAATAAGAGCTTACATATTGAATTAACTAACTATACTATAAGTTAAAAGCAGTTTTACACCATGGCAAGCGTGGTTGTGTCTCAAACTCAAAGCTGTTTTGGTTATGATGTTGACTTGATGCAAAACGTGGACAGAAGCTGTACCTCATGTTTTGCAATCAAATTTCGGACATTGTCATTGATTCCGATATTGACGGATCGCCACCCAGGGCAAACACGTGGCCCTCTGGTAGGGTCTGCTGTTTGATCTCTTCTTACTAATCCGATCATCAGCCTCTTACTGTTTCCCAGCACTGTATGGCCTACATTGTGGCGATGTTCTCTCTTTAACAAAGTAAAAGAAACTTCCCTGATATGATATGTATATACTATTTTAAAACAATCCCAGGGAACCTCGTTTCTAATGATGACAATGGCATGTCTACGCGCAAAAGAATCTGAACTCTCACCAATGCAAATAACAAAACAAACAAAATGTACACAGGCGGCGCCGTCGCCGAGTGGTTTAGGTGTTCGCCACTAGAGCCGAGGGTCGGCGGTTCAATCCCCAGAAGCACGAAATGTTTTTCTGC
>JAUELJ010179713.1:2500-10424 GCA_031471255.1 Dryodora glandiformis
ATAGTATATTGTACTTGTATTGTCGATCAGTTATGTGATATGTGTAATTTTGTTTGAAATAACTGATTAGATTAACTTGATTAACTGATGATGCATTACGCACACATTACATGCAAGTCTAATTACATGATGATTGATCCCATCAATTGGGGATTTCTATTGAACTTAATACTATTATTACTATTAATGCCAGTCCCCTTCTGATTCTGCATGTTCTAAAACAGTCAATATAATTCATGACTCTGAAGTTAGGACTGGAAGTAACTGACTGCCCTTCCTTGTTCTTTGTTGTTTTTAAAGCTGATACTGAAGATGATGTTCAAAACGAAGATGAAGCTGCACCCCTAGAAGAAGATGCACCCATAGAAGAAGATGCACCAGAAGAAGATGCACCAGAAGAAGATGCACCAGGAGAAGAAACCCCAGAAGCAGAAACCCCAGAAGAAGAAACCCCAGAAGAAGAAACCCCAGAAGAAGAAACTCCAGAAGAAGATGCTCCAGAAGAAGATGCTCCAGAAGAACAGGTTTGCTGTCATCCTATTTTTTTTTTTTTTAATTGACTATTTTGAACATCGAGTCATAATTTCTTTAATTTTGTGTCTCAATTTCTAATGCGCAATTACCATGGGAACATAACTCTAATACAAATTCAAAATCAATCACCAGGGATATTGAGTTATAATTTGGTCCCTGGTGATGATCATTTTGATTTCAAATTCAGGCTTTCTTCATCGTGACTTATTTTCCAGGCTGTGCAGCTTGTTGATGAAGTTGGTGGCGAAGAGGAAAATATGGATGATACTAATAAGGGAGGAGGTGATGCTGATAATGCAATCCAAAATGGAAAGCAGGAAACAGAGGAAGCCGAAGAGCAAGTCAAAGATGGGGGAGATGCAGAAATGAAAGCTGATGGTGAAGAGGAAGAACAAGTGCAGCAAGAGGGAGCTGAGGATGCAGAAGAGGAGCAAGTAGTCCTTGGAGAGGAATTCCAAACCATTGATGAGGCCTCTCAAGATGACAACGAGGAAGGTTAGTATCATTGTTTCGATAGATAATTTGACACAATGAAATACAGTGGGATTTAGCTGATTTACATCATTATTGTTTGGGTACTCCTGTAATTTGGATATGTTTTATTTGTATGCATTTTAAATAAAACATTTTAAAATGAAGATGTTGATAGAAAAGAGCTTGATTGTGGAAATGGGCAAATAGTTTTTCCCTTATTCTATCACCCTTTTCTTTGATATAATGATACCTGTGTCTTGTTTTAAGTTGCATCTTATACACATATTCTTAGGTGACACCAGCAGGAAGAGGAAACGGTCACGCTCACGCTCACCACGTCACAGACGCTCTCGTTCAAGGTCTCGAGAGCGTCATAGGGAAAGGAGACATCAACGGTTTTCACCAACCCCTAGGAAAGTCGAAATGGATGACACTGCTTGGGAATCTCTTACAGAGTTTTCCTTTGATCGATGTAAGTTTCTCATTACAGCATGTCAATTATTGTCAGGCTTAATTTGGTCGACTGGGTCTGTTTTGACATTATGTAGCAATGCACATTGCTCCCAAATATGTGGTATCAAAAATGGACCGCGAATCAGGCCTGTAAAGTGGGGCGACCCGATTGCGCAGTGGGTATTTTTAGAAATTCGCTACGTAGAAACTAGTGAATGTAAATAAATGAAACTTGGAATCCAATGAGAAAAAAGTTCAGGTAATCCCTATGTGAGCGTGCAAGGTCGTATTATGATTAGAATTGTTGAACTCATCAAGTTTTTAGCATAGCACATATTTCAGGGAGAGTCCACACAGCACGGCCGCCTCTTCTGCTTTGTTATTTATTAGAAGGGTTGACTCGTAATATTCGCTTCATTTCGGATTTACTGTTTTGGCTATGGACGTGACTTACCAAGTTCAAAATTTAAAAAAATTTCATAGGCATTGCTATATTATGAAAGGTTGACTTTGTGTAATTGTAATACTTTGACCGTGAGTTCAAATCTAAAGTGGATGGTTCCTCAGACTTTTTTTGCCCGTTGACAAGGCTTATAGGTATGATTTTGTTCCCAGTTGTGGTATGAAAAATTATCCTTGGCTATTTTCAATGTGTTTTTAATGTGTTATACTGTGTATTGAATTAAACTTTGAAAATGTTACAGATTTTGTTTTCATCAATATACAGTTCTTCGAAGGAGAGTTCCTATGATTTTTATAGCAAATGGCTAATGAGATTAAATGTTATTTGCAGACAACGCTGATCTGAATCTTAGATTTGATGATAAGAAGATGAAGGCCCAGCCCCTGTCTGTGGATGGATTTGCATACATGTGGTCGGGAGTTCGAGCCACGTTTGGTGTCACTACCGGCAAGGTGGCTTATGAAGCTAAGGTGGGTGAAATTATAAAATCAAGTCTAGTAGTTTGGTTGTTATTTTGGGTTTAGTTTTAAACCCTTGAATGGTCATCATGGTCGGTGTGAAAGACGAATTTACTATCCTAAGTTAAAAAAAAAATTCCCATTTTGACTTTAAGACTAGTCCAAGAATGTTATATTTGTGTATTAAATTTCTTTGAGTGAGCAATATAATTCTTCCATTTCCACTCAATATAAAATTAGTCAAACACAAGTTGTCATGGGTGCTTTTTTTTTTTAACTTGTAATCTGATGTCGGGATAGCCTATTTTTTCATATAGATTTGTAAGTAGCTTGTAATTTATAATAGTCAATATAAATGAGTGTAGAATATGTACTTATGTTTTATGTCCATTTTGATAGTAAAGCGCATAGCGCATTACAGTGGATATGTGCTATATAAATTGTATTTATTATTATTATTGAATTTCTTTTATTTGATCGATTTGAATTTTATATTTATTGAAGTTTACATGTGCCATATATTTTGTGGAATGAAGCAGTTTTATTTGAAATATATAAGGGATTTGAGCATGAAGAAATTCTTTTTTAGTTTAGACTTTTATATTTGATGTCTGTGTTTTTATTTTATCCAAATTGCAGGTTTTGGAGAATCTTAAAGTTGACCATTTGAGAGATGAAGCAAGCCCACATGTACTTCGTGTTGGATGGTCTATTGATTCTTCGTCACTCAATTTAGGTCAGTAGGATTGAAAAAGAGTTTTTTATTTATTATTGTATGCTTTGTAAAAATGTATGAGCTTGGTACTTAACCTAAAAACAGGGATAAAGATTATTTTGATTTTTGCACTAGATTTGCCAATGCCTGCTAAAACAATATATTTTTTGACAATTTAGCAGTTTTCTCCCTTTTTCGTAATGGAATTGTATGAATATGAGTTTTTAAAAAGTTATTACTTTTGAGCAGAACAGTCGAGATTATGCTTTAAATGGATACTACATCGGACCGTGTCCTGAACAGTCATGAAACATAATAAAAAAAATCCTCCCCCCCCCCCCCCCCCCCTTTTTTATTTTCCTCAGGTGAAGAAGCATTGTCTTATGGCTATGGTGGAACTGGAAAGTCTTCAACAGAATGCAAATTTGTGGATTATGGGCAAAGTTTTGGACCAGGAGATGTTATTACTGCTTATCTGGTAAACATACATTTTATACCAAAAACTTAAAATGACCAAGTGATATATCAGAAAAGGTCATATTAAATATGGAAGTCAGTGTGCCACTTGCATGTGTGTGTGGGGGGGATTTCAGTGATGATAACGGGATGTGGTTGATGCAGTTTATCTTGCCTTTTTTTTTTTCTTTTAAATTTTCAAATATGTTGATATTTCCTTCATATAAATAATGGTTGCTGTATATCATTATTGCTTTGTTCCCTTGCAGGACCTTGAAAATGATCCAGCTGTCATTTCCTACTCTAAAAATGGCGAGGACTTGGAGACTTGCTATGAAGTAGAGAAGGAAAAATTGGGTGACCAAGCTCTTTTCCCTCATTTGATGACTAAGAATACAGAATTTGAATGTAATTTTGGAGGACAGGTAAGGCATTATAAACATGTTTGCTGTTAAATTGTTGAAATTCTCTTAATATTGACATAGGTAACAGTTTGGAGTGTTTAGACTCACTAAAAATTAAGTTATATATACAGTTTAGTCAAAAAAAATTAAGGAGCTATGGTGATTATGTGTGATCTTGCTTGCAAATTTAATCACGCTAAGTTAATCTATAATCCCAGTCTTCTTCCATATTTTAAAATAACTTGATTGAATTCCTCGTGAGATATTAAAAAATCTAACTGGAGTGTATGGTAAGTTTCATAAACTATGTCTAGGGGTTGTTGGGGCAGAGGTTAAGATCCTGCATAAGTGCGTTATGCAAACCTCCTTACGCTCACTGTCAAACAGGGTGTGAAAATGCATATCTCTCCAAAAAGCCATTGATTTATGCACCTTTTCCCCCACCCAACAAATACGATATAAGGGAATAGCTATTCAAGTTCAACTTTATCTTGTAATCATTTACTATTGTTAACGTTTTCAGGAAGAAGCCTGGTTTCCTTTGAAGGAGGGATTTGTGTTCTTGGAAAATGTAGAACAGGAATCGAGGATCAGGGGTACTGCTCCTCCTGCCACTAAGGAAGACTGTGAGGTGAGTTATAATGCTTGTAACAGGTGGGTTTGAATCTGTCTGAACCTCAGTATTGTTGTTTCATTTTGTCAGATCTTGATTGAAATTCTCGGAAATAATTTTTGAAGGCAAATAGTGAAAAAATTATTCAGGTTTGAGTTTCATTGAGAGCAAATACCTGTTTTGATTTGTGTTGAATCTGCCATCATAGATATCATTACTTTTATAAAATCTTTTCAAGGTAATCATGATGGTTGGCTTGCCAGGAGCAGGGAAGACTTACTGGGCCAGTAACTATGCCTCTGAACACCCAGAGAAACGATACTTTGTACTGGGAACTAACAACATCATTGATAAGATGAAGGTATGTGTAATGGGCCTGTTATAAAACTTATTGAAATGATATGAATATTTTGAGTTGTACACTCCTGCGATGTGATTTAAAGTAAAAAAATTTGTGAATTCCATGAATGGGATCAAGTCAACCAAAAATGTCAAAATTAGTGTATAATATTGCTTTGTATCAAATGAAAGCTTGTCAAAATATAGTCAAAACCTGATTTTAATGTTAAAAGTTTTAATGACGCATTGGATATAGTAAATAGAATTTTAAGTGTTAAAATAAGTGGTATTTTACACTTTGATGACCGGTTACGGGTAGTTATAATGATGGTATGTCTGGGAGGAATCCCGCTATAGTCGTCTTTAAAGGTGGTTATAATTTACTGTAGTTACTTCCTATGTTTTTGGACCCTTTTCTTAGTACTCGTGGGCTACTTTTAGCACTGTTTAAAACTAGATTTGAAGAAATTATAATTTTTTCATGTTGCGTGCTGAACATTTTGAGCTGTCAGATTCAATCGTAATAATTACTCAGTTGAAGATATTTGCACATGGAAAGACGATTTATGGCGGCGCAGTGGCCGAGTGGTTAAGGTGTTCGTGACTAGGACCGAGGTTCGGCGGTTTGATCCCCAGAAAGCTCAAAATGTTTTTCTGCACAAAATGGTTCCAAATGGTCACCAGAGCGCATCACCAGGGCTCTTATCGGGTAGTTGAGTCTCGGATGGGGCGATAAACAGGAGGTCCCGTTTCTACGTTAGGCACGTTAAAGACCCCAGGGCAGTTTCAAAATCAAAAAGAATAGGCCAATTCTGGCCGCTGCCCTGGCAAAATTAATTCTACCCATACAGACAGTGGGCTCATCATCTGCTTGTCATAAATCTTGATGCAAAGCAATTAAAGCTTATTACAGCTATCCTTACGCTGCAATGCGATACAAAAGGTAATTTGATCAAGAAAGAAAGAAGACGATTTATATTGTTTTAACTGCTTATAGTAGTGGAAAATATGACAGTTCGAAGACACTTGAAAGGCTGAAAATGAGGTCATGGAATGAATTAACCGGGCAGTCCAGCTACGTCTCTGTCCAGAAACCAGAGGTGTTGTGGGTTTGGGTAGATATTCTGATTTTCTTACTTTAATTGCTATTAAAAGCACAGAATAAAACTATCCATTTTAGCAGTCTCTCCCAAATTTTTATACATGAATATTTTTTGAGAATCAAATTTTGTTCTAACTAGACCTGCTATCACTAATGTTATGCTCAGCAGTATGCAAGTGCAAGAGATTGTAGTATGCGGTTGGGATGCAGTAATCAAAGTGTTAACAACAAAACTAAGATTTGTCACTCAGTCTTAACCGTGGCTATTCTGTTAAACCAAACGAATACTGTTATGAAAAGCAAGGAATTTGTACACGTGATTTAAATGGTAATTCAATAAAAATGACTTACAGCTAGTAATGAGTTTGCAAATGCCATTTTTTTCATGCTGATCGCTCAAACTATACTTGGCTACACTTGTCTGAATAGGACCTTGCAGATACGCGAGCCAATAGCTTTGGTAGTAGGAGGCACCAATAGCTAAGTGCGACATCGGGAATAAAGGGACTCACAAGTTTGTATCCAATATTGTCCAAAAACCAGAGAATCAAAATCTACAATGGTTATGCAATCTAAATAAAGACATTAAAAAATTATCTCATATTAGAAAATGACCACACTTCAAGTGACACCATTGAAATCTCCATAGTTTTTCACTCTTTTTCTATAATTTCATGTTTGTTCCTCAACTTGATTTAGCAACTTTTGTTACTCACGTGGTCTTAAATTGATTATTATAAAGCTTTTTATGCAAGATTGTTTGATATTTCATTGCGGAAATTGTCCTCTTCAAAGCCCAAGCATTTGCTATGGCTAGAATTCCTTTTATGGCTAAGTATGAGGACTTGTAGTACATTTTGTGATGTCACAAAAGCTGATTTCGCCCACCTTTAAACATGAATAAAGCACACACTAATGCACTGAAATTGAATTCCATGCTGTTCTAGCTTCACTGTAACATGATGAATAAATCAAAACAATTTTCCAATAATCATGCATAGTTAATTTTTTGTTTTGTTTGTTGTGTGCTTCCATGGGTACTCCCCTGGAATTCTCCATAATTTATTTGATTTTCTGAAGGACTCCTGCTTTGGTTTCAGCTTGGGCATTGTCTGATAATTGCATATATGATTTTCAGCAGCCCTGAAATCCATAAATCGAGAATTGTTTGCTAACACTATTTTTTTACATCTTGTCATTTTCAGGTCATGGGTTTGCCTAGAAAGGACAACTACGCTGGTCGATGGGATGTGTTGATTGGAAAATCAACAAAATGTCTCAATCGGCTCATTGAAATTGCTGCTCGCAGGAAACACAACTATATCATTGATCAGGTATGTTTTTTTTCTTTTGATCACTTTCTATTGATGCTTCGTTCTGATATTGTTTGTTTAAAATGGTAACTGGACATTTTATATTTTTGATATCTCAGGTAATGTTTGAGTGTTGTATGGTTGTCATCCACTATTGGGGCATATGATTGTTATAGTAAGTGATTTGATACCATGAAAATGCACCAAGATGGCGTTACTCCTAAACATTTTCTGTAGCTTGAAAATAGCTTGTTATTGAGCATTTGTTTTCTATTGTTTGTAATTCGTTTTAAATCATTCTACATTAGCACTTTCTACTCATTCCTGGCACTATGTGAGCCGAAAGAGGATCTGGAAATGTATTGCTTTATGCACAGATGCCATTATTCTGAAAATATAAAAAATCTGGGTCTATCCTCTGGTGGAACTAAAATCTATATTGTAACTAACATTTATGATTAATGGTACCTTATCAATATATTTCTTAATTTTTTCGTTTGTTGCTTGAATATGATAGCGAAATGATGGCATCATGTATAGTGTGTTGAAGGTTCTAGAGTGTTGAAGGTTCTAGTGTGTTGAAGGTTCTAGTGTGTTGAA
>JAUELJ010181931.1:0-10388 GCA_031471255.1 Dryodora glandiformis
ATGATTTAGAAATAATAAGATGAATTTGATATAATTATACACTAGATGACATTAAGCTCAGTTAACTTGACGGTGCCCTCGCAACCAGTTGACTGACTGAGAATAGCTGTCATTAACTAGTTTATTCTACTTCTACCTACCCATTTAGTCTTATAAAGAAGAGTTTCATCATTTTCGTTACATAGAGGGCAGCGGGTGAATGGACTCTCACCATAATAAAATGGCCCATGTATTGCGGATCCCCCACTAGTGGGGTATCTGTGGTGAAAATATCCATCCTCCATGGTATATTTTGCTAAAGAAATAGGATCCTCTCCAGGGTAGTCATGGATTGATAACTCCTCTATTCTCGTGGGTCTTATAAAGGCTCTTGCTCTTCGTAGTCTGCGCAATGCGGGCACGACTTCATGCTCGACCCAATCAGGGAGGTCTATCTGGACTCCTCGATAGACTTCGACTCTTAATGCAAGGATGGCAGTCCCATAGCCTTCGTCCCTGCCATGTCTCATGCTTGTCAAAAAGCCAGCTCTCCAGCTTCGTGTCTCGCCTACTTCCGCGCCTATATTCCGGCCCACTTCCTCGCCTACTTGCTCGCCCACGTGCCCGCCTACTCGCTCTCCATCTACCCTTCCCGTTACCACTTCTCTGGATATTCTCACGCCTTCTTGCCTGCCTGTTTGCCCGCCTATTTGCTCGCCTATTCCCTCGGCATAAGCCTTGGCTTTTAGATTGCTTAGTCTCATGCCTTGCACTCCTTCGTATAAACCGTTGGAAATTGCCGCAGTATCAAGACCAAGTCCTACAAAACCCAAAATCGTTGACGCTTCTTTTACACCTTTATTACCTACAGCTTCTCCAACTATTCCTGCCGCTCCAGATAAACCACCAGAAATTGCACTAGCTACAGCTAATGAAGACCCACCTGAAAAAACAGCTCCCGCAACACCACCAACTATAGCTAAAGAATTTATAGTATAATCCAACCATTCTGCCATATGCCCACTAGGATCAAATCCCATAATTGGGTTATTATCCACATACGCATAACCGTTTATACCACCCTTACCAAATGGTGAAGCTGAATCGTACTTCATAAAGTGTCTAAGGATAGGATTATATTCTCTATAACCATTCCCTAAGAACTGATTACCTGTAGCCCTATCTGTTAGCATCCCATTATAACCTTTGCCTAAGGTTTTAATATTTAACAGCTTGTCAATTGAATTATCTGTGCCAGGTTCTAAGTCAGAACTATAACCAAACGGTAAATATGTCTTGAATCCGGTGATATGACCGATATCATCCATTTGACTAATAACATTGTTACGTTCATCTTGTAAATAATACTGCCATTGACCATTGGTGACATGACCGCTACTATTGTAGTGATTTATAGTGTCTCCTTGGACTTCATCAATTGGGCTACCTGAGACATAGTAAAAGTACAACGGAGATGATCCAGCTTCTGTCTCGCTAATCTGCTGACCATTCGCATCGTAACCATAAGTAATGCTACCCTGTGACGCATTTTGACTTGAAGGAGTCATCTGCACAAGATTATCAAAGCTATCGTATGTTAATTGATTACCACCTTGGTCTTGTGTCATATTACCTTGGTTATCATAACTAAGAGTCACTTGTTGCGGATAATCTGGGTTACTGTTACTATAAGTGGTTAACTGTACGGGATTGGAAGAGTTAGTATAGCCATACTCGACCTTATTTATTAACAGTTTAGAGTCTTTATCTATTAACTTCTCATCAACACTTAGTAAGTTGTTTAATACCAAGTCATAATTAAACTTTTGGCTAATCACATGATTACTCTTGTCATCTTCAGGACAATACATAGCAGGCAAGCTATTCTCAGTACAGCTAAATGCTTTAATCTGACCAGTTGGGAAGTAACTATAGTTATAAGTGGTATGTGGTCTATCTACCTTAACTATATTACCATCATCATTATAGTGATAGCCAAATTCATAAATAGGGCTTTCATCTTTATTGTTATGACTATCAGATGTCATTGATTTACTTTTTAATAACTTAAATTGAGTAACTACAGGTAACCCTGTATTAGAGTCACCATACTGGTAATCCTTAGTTACCATGTTATTTGATGAACTTTCTACTTCACCCTGATCATTGTAAGTAGTTTTACTAAAATGCTTAGCATCATCGTCATACACATTGATAGCACGACCTAAATAATCATAACTATAATGTCTATTAATGTTAGCTAACTTGTCATCTGATTCTTGCAAAACACCATAATCATCATAAACCCAAATATACTCCGCAGGTTTTGCACCGGGTGATGTGTATGCAATGGATTGTGATTGTAATGTACCATCTGGATAATAAGTCATATTATATTTACTTAACTTATCTACGATGCTTGATACTTGTGACGGATTATCTTCATTGTCATATGAATAGGTGATATTGTTTTCATTACTTACAATAGAGGTCGTACGGCCAAAACCATCATATGTATAAGTAATAGTCTTACCATTAGCATTGGTAGTGCTGGTTAGCTGACCCTTATCATTATAAGTACTGCTTAAGGTCTTACCATCTGCATTTGTATAGCTCAGCAGCTCTCCTAATGCATTATAGGTATTACTTCCGAGTATAGTAGTACTGTTGTTAGCTGCATTAGTAACACTTACCTTAATAACCTTACCTAAAAACTGATCATATTCATAATCATAAGTAGCATTATTAGCAGTACTACTCTTCTTAATGACCTGACCTTCATCGTTGTATGTGTTGGTGCTTTTAAACCCTTTATCATCTCGAGCGTAGGCAACCTGTCCTGCACTATTGTATTGCTTATAACTATGCTTATAGCTTTCATTATGTGATCCTTGATAACCAGTTGTCGCTGCTACAAATTTTGCTAAAGCAGTGGGATCAATCATATCACCTTCTGCAAGGCTACTCTCAAGTTGCGTTAATATACCTTGATTACCCGGGCTATAAATAGATTTGCCTTCGTCAGTCAGTGCATCTGGTTTGGCCAATAAGGTAAAGTAATGCTTTTCATGAGATACTATATCTGTTCTTGCTACACTAAAACTATACACTTCACAACCACTACCCAGGCCATTTGGTAAATGACATAAGCTGGTATCTGATGCTGTTTTACCATCACTAACTAGGTGGTAGCTAATCTCCTGAGAGCGCCCATGATCATGAACTACAACATCCGCAGATCCATCAGGGTTAATAGTCGCAATTGGTTTTCCAGTAGTATCATATTGATAGTGAGTAGTTAAAGATTTGTCTTCGTCAATATACTTGGTCTTGCTAATAATCCGACCTAGTTCATTATAAACTTGTGAAGACTGGTGCAATAAAACATCATGTTTAATGCCTTTTACATCTGTACCTATTTGACGGCCTAGGCTATCAAGGTAAATAACTTTTTGACCACCAGTAGCATCAGTCTTAGTAACACTCATGATTCCTGTTATAGCATTAATGTCGTAAGCATAATTGGTAGTTAACGGATGTAATGAACTACTAAATGCGACTTCTTTAATAACCCTTCCCAAAACATCATAATAATAGATCGTATCATTACCTAGATTGTCTGCTTTAAGTTTCACCTGTCCATTATAACCACTTAAGGTCTTTGAACCACCACTGATAGTATTACCAGAACCACTAGTGCTATCTTTGACTTTAATATCATTAAAACCATTAAGAGATGTTAAAACACCTGTTTTTTGACCTACTACACTGTATGTATGAATCTTTATCTGCTCTTTATTATCACTTCCACCATTATTGCTGATACTTTGAGGCAAAGCTGTAGTATCTGCTGTTGATAAGCCAAAGAAAGAAGATTTGGGATCTGTATCTAACTGTAAACTTTTTGTAAGATTATCACCTTCGTTGGTCGACATAATTGTGTTTAATACATATCGCTTACTATAATTAGTGCTATCTACCTTGCGTGAAATTGTTGCTAATGTGTTTGTTTTAGTCGTTTGTGATGGAGTTTCTACACCTAATATATGGCCTGGAGTATCAACCTCCTTTTTCACCATATGCTCAAATGGACCAGCATCAGATGCACTGAAATATGTGTATGTTTTTAGCTTATTCATGATTGGACTCTGATCTGATCCCAAATACCCTACACCTTCACTGACTATGTTGCCATTATCATTGTAACTAGCTGTTTTGACAGAAATGGCAGAGCCTGAACTATCATTATCAGACTGACTCCCCTGTCCATTGACTCCAAAACTTTGACTAGTAGTCACTACTGGTTTCTGATACGCTGTCGATAGTTGGTCAAAGCTATCATCAGCTTTGTCAGCATACGTACTAACTTGTGAACTAAGTAATTTGCCAGTATCATAATTAGCGTAAGTATTGGATTCTACTATACGATGGAAACGATCATACTTCTCTACGCTACTAAGTACTATATTATCATTTTTATCAAGCTTATTCTGTTCTACCTGGTATGTATATCCAGCAGCAAATCCATCCAACATCAAAGGGTCTGCATCTGGTGTAGACGTTGCACCTGAATTAGCGCCTAGATAGTTATTAGTGTTAGATGGTGAGCTGTATTTATAAGTCGTTACCATCGATGGCTCTTGAGCTGAACTACCTTGCACTATCCAATCAGGTAGAGTAGTATGTGGGTTCACAGTCAGTCTAGATACCGCTATGTTGTTTTGACTAGCGACCAGACCTGGAATAGTTTTATATTCAACATCATAAACAGTTCCTGTTGGCATAGTTATCTCTGTAGGCAAATTCGGCCATTCATAATGTGTATCTGATACTTGTGTTTTTTCTCCCAAAGCATTAGTGAAAATAGCTGTTAGATCATCAGGATAATCAAAAAATGCCCATTGCATATTACCGTTAATATCCATCGATCCGATTTTAATACCATTACCACCGGGGTTATCCTTAATTTGTATACTTCTTCCTTGGTCATCAGAAATTGAAGATAAAGATCCTCCTGTACGGTCATACTTATAATGTATTCCGTAACCTAGGTTATTTAACTGTTTAATTAATTTACCATCTTCATTGAAGTCATATGCAGTACCATCTGCTGTAGTGAAAATATAACTATCATCACCACTACCTTTCTTGAAGGAGAACTGTTTTCCCTGAGCTTTGGCATACTGTAAATGATCACCATCAACAATCTTATATTGCATACCTCCAGGGAAATAAGCCATCTGCGTATCATTATCAATATAAGGAAGATCAAAGTTCCAATTATTCTTGATGTTATATGCTGGTAGCTTTCTACTACCACTATAAGCAACATTAAGAGTTAGCCCTGCACCTTGCAACCCATTAGCCCACAAACTTCCTACGGGGAAAGAAATATTAAGCATACCTGTCTCTGGAGAGACTTGTACACTACCTCCACCTATCTTATTAAATGCATTAGACATCACATCTTTAGATATTTGTCCTCCACCGGTATTTGCAGTAGATTTTTTAACTACCTTTTTAATATTCGTGGACGCAGTCTTTTGAACGTCACCTACACGCTTAGTTGACGCTACAGTAGTTGGATGACCAGATGCGAATGCTGGACTTGAGCTAATCATCATAATAGATTGAGATATTAACAGGGTGGTGAGTTTTGATTTTTTGAAATTCATTTTTAATCCGCTTTTGATAAAATTGATAAAATTGATAAAAAATTATACCATATTTAATATCAAGAAGGCAAACTACGTTTGCGAGCTGAATGCTAGACAATAGCCAACCTTATTGATAATAGTCATCATCATATTTTAATCAGACTTATTCCCATCCCATCCCATACCCGCTATTCTCAGTAAGTTAGATATACTGAGAATAGCTGAAACAATCACACTAGGAGATATTAATGACCAATACTAAATTAGATGATGGTGAATTAGTTATAAGAACTCTAGCAATGCCTGCTGACACTAATATTAATGGAGATATATTTGGTGGATGGATACTATCTCAAATGGATATTGGCGGGTCTATACTTTCAAACAAAATAACAAAAGGTAAGAATGTCACTGTAGCTATTGATTCAATGAAGTTTATCAGTCCTGTAGCTATAGGTGACACAATATGTATTTACGCCAAGCTTATTAAGTTAGGTAACACATCTATCAAACTCAATATTAAAACATATGTTACTAGAAAATATACTGAAAATAGAGAGCTAGTGACTCAGGCTGAATTCACTTATGTGAATATTGGAAATAACGGTAATCCATCTCCTATCCAGAAGTGCAACTAGAAAACGATTACCTATATAGGCTACAGGTATTACTGTTTCTAAAAGTCAGGAATTGACCTGTTTTGACTATATTTTATTATTGAAATTACTCTACATTAAAAACACTGGAGATTATAGCTCTAGGCAGCATCTAAATACAGGAGTGAAGAGAAAATTTACTGATAAAGAAGCTGTACTTTCATACCTGATTGAACACCCCAATGCTTTAGCTACAGAAATACGTGATGCCGTAGCACCAAACTTACCAATAAGTACTTTTAAAGATGCTTTGGTATGGATGAAAATATCATATAAAAAAAGAGACTGCGTATGCACAAAGAGATGAAGAAAAAAGAAAAGTACATCTAGATAACATATCTAAAATTGATAGTGACAAGCTTGACTAAAAATGCTTTTAAAAAGCAAAGACTGAGTACGATAGGAGGATATAGATCATCAACTAAAGATTTAATAGCTCCTTTTGAGTATTCTGGAACAGCAAACAAAGATCTATTTTTGGGTTGGTTTGAGCAAGTTTTATGTCCTAGCTTAAATCCTGGAGACTATGTTGTTATTGACAATGCAAGTATCCATAAGGGTTCTGAAATATATGGCATAGCTGAAGATTTTGATGTTAATATTATTTATTTGACACCATATTCTCCAGACTTAAACCCAATAGAGAAAGTTTGGGCAAATTTCAAAATATTTTAAGAAGAATTAGACACAAATATGATGATTTTAAAGTTGCTATAAAAGCTGCATGGAATTGGAGTGAAACTCAATCGGCTTACTATATGGAGTTGATCTAGTTTGGAGAATAGAGTATAATTCACTGTAAATTATCAACCTAACTACACCGGTATTGAAAACTAATATGAATGAAAAAATAAAAATAATCAAGTTTATACTTATCTCTTTTATAGGTCTCAGCACTTATAGTTCGATCTATGCAGATAGTCTCACAGTAGCTCCAATAAATGGGGCACAGCAGACAGTTCAACATTTTTATGCGAATGGATATGAGCAAGTTCCCTTAAGAGTTACAATACATTATGACAAATATCTCGGCAACAAGATTAATAGCCAATACTTCAATAATTTAAAATTTAATATTGGAAGTATATTGTCAACTGACAAAATATCAACTATGGATATACTTAATCCATGTACCGACAATCCATATGAAAGAATGTCGTATAACAGTTCCACTCAGGGTACTACTGGTCAAACCATTTTTACTTCAACGAATATAGCAGATCCGCTATTCGCTCTAAGTGATACCAAATCTTGGATACCTTCGCCTCAGTATCCAAATGTTAAGTTTTGTTTCTCTGAACGCAGAAATGTTTTTTCTCTTGGGTCCTACAGCTATCCTGTCCAAGCGACAAGAGTGTTAAATAACAGCGTTAGGTGTACTGATATTGGTCAACAAAACTGTGATGTAAGTCATATTTACTATATGCAAGTTGATGATAGGGTTAGTTCAAGTTTTCTTGGTCAACAGACAGTTCACGCGAATACCATGCAAGATGATGGCACTGCAACATTAGATAGCGGTAATGCTAATGCAATTATATCTATTGATATTCTAGATAAATCCCAGTTCCCGGTAAACTTTACTACCACTAGAGTTGCTGGAGATGCTGACTATCAGGATATTATACAAGCAAGTGTTGGTAAGTTACCGGCCACAATTTTATTTGGAGGCATCAATGTTGATGCTGCAACATTAAGTAAAGATGATCATGCTTGGCAAATCGGTTGGCACATGGGTTGGTATACTTCGGCGCATGAAAGTAGTGGAGATAATGCGGGTACTAATGCATTAATTAATTGCGGCAATCAGATGATATGTATTCACAATGCACAGTTACTTGATACGAATAATACAAAATTTCATAGTCATGCGGCTGCTCATAATACTAACGGGTATACGTTTTTAAATAATACACCTGGAATTAACCTTAATACGGCATGTCCGAAGACTCTAGGTAGAGTTTTCGTGTAAAAATAGTGTTTGCCGAAAAATTAGAGAGACCTGGTTCTTTTATTTTCCCCGCTCTTGGTTTGTAGAATTCACTTCCGTTTTACTTCTGAAACTCTGAGACCATCGATAGTTTTAAATTCGAGTTCAAAATTAAGCTTCTCGATTTATTTGGATATCTAGATCCCCCCATTATGCTAATTTGAAAGAATTCCACATTTACAATGTTATGATTAATCTGATAGCTCACTTCATTTTATTTGTCATGTTTATAGATTGAAATGCCCTGTGTGTTCTTAGCGTGATAAACATGAATCCGTATGTATGTCTTTGTATTAAACTATTATTCCCCATATTGTTAAATGTAAAGCACCCAGAATCTGCCCATAGTGGTTTTGGGCGCTATGTAAGGTCAATATATCTTTATCCTTATTATTGGTACTGTCAGTATTATTATTATAATCATTATTGTTAGTATTATTATTAATGTTATTATCATCGTTCTTATTATTATCATTATTATTATCATTATTATTAGTAGTATTATCATTATTATTATTATCATTATGATCATTTAATTATTATTATTATCAATACCATCATCATTATTATTATCATCTGTATTATCAATTGCAAAGTTCCAAATAGCCCCGGGCCATTATTGTACAGCCCTATCGGAGATGTACTATTCATTCTGGTTTCCCGTCTAAAACGTTGCTTTCTTTCTTGATCAAATTTCCTTTTTGCACCGCATTGCTGTGTAAGGACAGTTTTGATAAGCTGTAATTGCTTTGCATAAATATTTAAGACAAGCAGGGGATGAGCCCACCGTCTGCATGGGTAGAATTGATTTAAAATTTTGCTATAGTTTATAATGTGCTGAAAAGGAAATCAACCAACCCAGTTTAGAATCGACATTACATTTATTCATACTACGTGTGTCTATTCTGATATTATGTAGTAGATCATTATATCATTGTACTTGTAGCACCCAGGACACAATGGCTTCAAACCTGTTTTCACGTAACTGATCTGTAAAATGCCAAGCTTTGATCTAAAACATCAATTTTAAATTTAATCCTAAACCTTACCGTCACCTTGCTTTTCCTTGCAGCATCGAATGTCTGGTCGTAAGAAATCGATTAATGCGTTGTAGCTCAAGGTCACATCGATTGTTTAATTTTTTCTCACACATTTTTATAATCTAATAATCCCTTCGAAGTGGGATTGGGAGTCAAAGGTGATGTCTTTTTAATGACCTTCTTAACAATTCCTAGTTTGACAGGAATGTAAACTGAAAATCGCCTTTCAATTTTTAAAACAAAAAATGTGTAGTGGATTTTGTTCAATTTTGCTCATTCTTTTGGTTTTTTTACTTTTTTTTGTTGAACATTTTGTTCGGTTTTTTCGTCTCCTTTGTTGCTGTTTTATGTTGTTGTTGTTTTTTGTTTTTGTTTCTGTTCTTAATACTTTATTTCCGTATTTGTTTTGTCTGTCGTTTTAAGGGTTTGTTTTTATGTTTTTGCTTATTCTTTTTCTGAAGTATTTAGTTTTGTCTGTTTCGTTTTGTTTTTGGTTTGTTTGTTTTATTTTATTATTTTATTTTTTGTTTATTGTTGTTTTCTGAGGGGGGGGAGGGGGGTATTTGCCTCTTTGCTGTAGGAAAGCAAAGTGTCGATGTGTCAGCCTCGGTGTAGTAGCGTGATCTCACGCAGTACAGTCTGCCTTACACACGGAGACATCAAAACAACAACAAAAACAAACCAACAACAACAATAAACCATTGTGTATGTTAGTCTTGATATTGATTGTTAAGTTTACATTATAATAATCAAATGATCATGCTACTGATAATGATAATGATAATGATACTGATAATGATAAAGATCATGATAATGATAATGATAATGATAATGATAATGATCATGATAATGATAATGATCATGATAATGATAATGATAATGATAATGATAATGATAATGATCATGATACTGATAATGATAATGATAATGATCATGATAATGATAATGATAATGATAATGATAATGATAATGATAATGATAATGATCATGATACTTATAATGATAATGATAATGATAATGATCATGATAATGATAATGATAATGATACTGATAATGATAATGATAA
>JAUELJ010183040.1:0-10386 GCA_031471255.1 Dryodora glandiformis
ATACATACATACATACACACATACATACATACATACATACATACATACATACATACATACATACATACATACACACATTCTCTCTCACACACACACACATTCTCTCTCACACACACACACATTCTCTCTCACACACACACACATTCTCTCACACACACACACACATTCTCTCTCTCACACACACACACACACATTCTCTCTCACACATACACGCACACATTCTCTCTCACACACACACACATTCTCTCTCACACACACACACATTCTCTCTCACACACACACACATGATATAATATACAAACTGTTGTTAAGGGTATGGGTTATTCTAGGTCACTATGGTAAGTATGAGGCACATTCATTCCTTCCTTCCTTCTTTCATTCCTTCTTTCATTCCTTCCATCTTTCAATCTTTCAATCCTTCCTTCCTTCATCATTCAATTGTGAACACGTCCTGGTGACATATATACACACCATTGACACACACAGGACATGACACACACACAGATGACACACACACAGATGACACACACACACATGACACACACACACATGACACACACACACATGACACACACACACACATGATATGACACAGTAAAGCTTGTCCAGTCCTCTAGCATCAAAAACTGTTTTGATTTGTGGCCACCATTTCAAACTCATACAAATATGCATAAACGTATATAACGTATGTATATCTATATATAACTTATAACTCACAACTCACATTTTATAGAATATTTTAAGTATATTAAATTTTACATAGGTAGCTTTTCATCCTGCAATAAACCACAACACATGTGTAAACACATACAAAATCACTGTCTGTGTGTATATCTGTATGTTTGTATGTGTGTCTGTGTGTGTTTGTATATCTGTATGTTTGTATAAGCGTATGTGTGTCTGTGTGTGTTTGTATATGTTTGTATGTGTGTATGTTTGTATACGCGTATGTGTGTCTGCAATGTCAAGGTCACGGTCGTCCATCAGACCGTAGTGATGAGGCAGCCATTACTGGATGTACAATGGCTCCCACTGTCGCTCCCACTGTTGCTCCCGACTCCGTGACTGGCCTGACTGTCTCCGTCCTCCGAGGGTGTGGCCAGGACGGACCTCTTCCTGCGTGCCAGCAGCATCTCCGTCTTGGTCATGGGAGGGGGAGGGGGAGGGGGACATTTCTCTGGTTCAGAGTTGTCACCCTTTCCTCCTCCTCCACCACTACCACCGCCGATGCGACCGTATCCCAGAATGCCGCTGTGGCTGTCGGGTGCCGATATCTCAATGGTACCGTTGTCAAAGCTCAGACCGCTGGTGTTGGTGTTGGTGCTGGTGTTGGTGCTGGTGCTGTTGTCCATTTCAATGACCAACACGCTGGAGTTAGCGGCCCCTGAGGCCATGACGGGAGGACTGTAGTTGAAGGGGGCCACCACGGCAGACGGGCTGCACTTGTGGTCCGATCGGATGGTGCTGATGGGAGTCTTGGTGGTGCTACTGCCCGTGGTGCTGATGGGAGTCTTGGTGGTGCTGCCCGTGGTGCTGGTGTCGGCGGTTGTAGCTGAGTCGCTGAGATCCGTGCAGGCGCTCTCGTCCAGCGACAACGTTCTCTCCATCAGGAAACTCGAATCTTTCTCTCCGTCCGAAATCTTCTTCTCCCTCTTCTCCTTGGCCTGTTTCTTGTTCTTAGACTTCCCTCCCTCGTCTTTGCTGCCGTTATCCTTCTCTCGTTCCTTGTCTTTGTCCTTCTGCCTTCCGGAGCCAAACAGCCTCTTCAGTCCCTGAGCCACGCGTGACTTGGTACTCTTCTCCTCCGCGTGTTTCCCCTTCCTCTCCGGCACAGGAGGGTTATCTCCCTTGGCATACGGGTTGCCGCGCGTGTACATGGTCAGCGTCTGGCTTCCACCGGTCAAGACGTAATCGTAACAGCTGGTCACCGCACCGTCCATGCCCGCAATCTTCATCAGGGTGGACTCGAGGTTGCTGACCCCTCCCACCGAGTGGACCGAGCCACGACACGTCTCGTCAGCGTTGGGCAGTTGGAGGTCAAGGTCAGACAGCGTGGGGTTCCTCTTGTCCCTCTTGAAGGTGCTCGAGTCGATGTGCTGGTGGACAGCCTGGTCCTCTTCCAGGGACTCCAGCGAGTCTGGTGTGGAGTCCAGGTCCACTCTGGCTGATAGCCAACCGTCTTGACCACTCCTTCCTTTCCCAATCTTCTCCGCTCGGTCAAGACTCTCACTGGACGCGTCAAAGTGGTCGTCAGAGTTGTCGTACAATTCAAACACGCCCCCTTTGTCAATCTCACTTCCCGGGGAATTCTTGACGGGACATTTAGTGGCCTGGGACTGCGACTTCCTGTTGGTCCGTTTGGCTGCGGCAGTGGGTGTTTGGGACTTTCCTGCCACCTTTTTCAGTGACAGTTTAGAAACGGAAGCTCCAGTCTTGGCCCTGTCCTTGGTGGAGTTGCCTTCCTTGCTGGTGGCGTCCGTCCGTCCGCCGTTGCCACAATCTGATTGGTGAACAGAGGAGGAGATTTTCTCGTAGGTGGAACTCTTACAGATTCCACCACCCACCGACTGGGAGGATGCCAGGGAGGCACTAGTGGTGGCGGGCAATGTCGCCGCTTTGGAGCGCAGTCCCGACGGAGGCAGACTGGAGGGTTTCCCTGGCGACGTTCGGAACAGCCCGGTGGTCCCAGCCCTACCCACGGGGAGTCGGGATGACGGAGAGGAGGATGGCGAAGACGTGCGGGCCAGTCCGTCTCTGGAGGGAGATCTGTCACAGCTGGTGCCCCGTTTGAGGACACCCATGGAGGGAGAACACTTGCGGGATGCCGCGCTGTTGGACGAGGAGGGATTCTCTCTCGGGGAGGAGTTGGCGCTGCAGTTGGCGCTGGAGTCGGTCTTTCTGGTTGGAATACCCGACCCCGACGAATTGGACGACCTCCTGGAGTTGAGACCTTGACCTCCTGAGGGCGTTGAAGGTCGTGCATTTTTGACGCTTTGACTGGCGTTTGGTTTCTTACACGGAATGGAAGAGGTTGTTGGCAAAGACGAAGCGTTGGACTTGGGCGAGGCTGTCCTATTTCCTGCAAGGTATTTGATGGCAGTACTTCCTGTCTGACTGGTACTACTCGCGGGTTGGGCGGGAGGGGACATCTTGTTGGGGGCCTTGAGGGTCCTTTTCAGGGCCTCTGGGGCATCGTCACAATTCCTCTGTGCCTGAATCTGTTTGTACGCCATTCCGTCTTTTGCCTCGTCAACTATGAAATGAAACGAATCCAGAACTTTGCTCCACGACTCAGAGACGCTTCCCGTGGAATTTCGATTTCCAGCCTCGCCTCCATCCGAGCTGCAGGAACAGCCAGAGTGGCGATTGGCTGACGAGGTAGAGGATGTCGACGATACAGACTTCTTTTTACGCAACGTGACACGACACTCTTCCGTGTTTTCCTTGTTTTCACTGGGCGAGGTGGAGTTTGACGTACAAGAGTTATCTCTCTTGGCGCTGAAGGCCAGTTTCCTTCCCGGAGTGGGAATACCGCTGGGACTACAGGTGGGACTGGATTTGGACCGTGGTTTCAAAGCCGCGGCACAGCCAGTGGTGATAATGCTGCTGTTGGTGTTAGTGGTTGTACCACTACCAGTCTGTCGGTTGGTGTTGTTTTTGTTGGTTGTATTGATGGTGGTGCTGTTTTTGTTGGTAGAGTTGATTGTGGTGCTGTTGTTGTTGACCTTGGGTCCAGTTCCGGGTCTGCGGGGACTCTGGCTGACCAATCGGCCCACACCTCCACGGGATGACAAGGATGAGGGACCTGCCGTCCCTCTCCCCCGACTGGAATGCCCTCCCCTAGCACCGGCAGGGGGGGAATTGTTGGTGGCAGGGGCGGTGGCTCCCTTCCTGCCCCCCCCTGCAGAGGGTGGGGGGCTGTCCGTCTGGTCGCAGTGCTTTGTCCGTGGAGACACCTTGGCCACACTCACGCCCGTCCTCACACCGCTGCCCGTCCTCACACCGCTGCCCGTCCTCCTAGCCATTCCATTGGCGGCGTCGTTCATCCTACCTCCTCCAAGACAAGAGGAAGAGGAAGAGGAAGTGCCGCCATTACAAGTGGAAGCATTTCCCACGTGTCTCCCATTTGCCAGCCGTCCGGTTGTGGCGGATGTGGCTGCCGTGGGAGCCGAGGCCTTGACCGGATACAGCCCTTTCCTCCGTCCCCGGATTCCTTTCTTGTCTGTGAGGTCACACGGGTCAGTGCTGGCCGTCACCGGAGACGGCCCCTTGGATTGGTGGCCCGGTTTGACAATCCTGGGCCTCGCGAGGCCCGACACCACAGCGTGACCTTGAACCTGCCCGTCGACGCTTCCCGTTGCCGCGGGGGGAGGAGGCATGTCTCTGTCGCGTTCGATGCTCCATGAGAGAGAGGCGTCGCTGTTAGTGTCAGAGTTGTAGTCGTTGGAGACCAGGGAGATGGTTTCGTGCTGGATGAACATGTCCTCGTCAATGGTGCTGCCCGACATCTTGGTGTCGGTGTGCCGGTGGATCTCGCTGACCACCAGGTGGACGTTGTCCACCAGAAGTTGCTCCTCTTCCTCAGCGGTGATGTCCACACCGCGGTCAGGGTCAGTGATGACCAGCGGACACTCCTGGTCAATCTGACCACCCGCATCCTCAACATGAAATCTGGGGCAATCTGGGTAATCATTGTCCTCATCATCATCCTCATCATCATTATAAATCATGTCGCCGATACCATCGTCTTCATCAAGCTCATCACCGCCATCATCTTCAATATCCTTCCCTTCATCTTGACAGCCAGAAACATCGTTCTCTTGAAGCAAAGTATCATCCTCTTCATCATCATCTTCATCATCATCATCATCATCAGTCTCATCCCCACCACCCTCCTCCTCTTTCCTCACGTCCATCTCACCACTACCACTTGTTCCATATTTCCCATCACCATCACTACCATCAGCCTTGACTTTACCAGGTCTCGTCACCCCACACACATTATCCAATCTGATCCCAATCAAATTGTCTCCTTCAACAACATCATCATCATCCTCCTCATCATCATCCCTCAGCGCCAACAGTCCCGCCATATTATCCTTGGATATCTCACGCACTTTGGCCGCAAAATCCATCCCACAATTCTTATCCTCATGGTTATTCTCGTCAAGGCCACTTCCTGCCAGGTCCGATGCGTGGGAGGAGCCGTTGTTGTCAGGGGCAACCAGACCACCGGGTGTCCCCGCAGACGTGGAGCGCCGTGCCCCTGCCTTGGCCAGTCGGTTGGTCAGATCTTTGCGCAGTTTCCAGTCCTTTCCCTGGCTGTCCTGGGAGTGGGACCGGTACCGCGCGCCATCCGCCTGGCAGTCTGCCGTCTGACTGGCACTGTCACCGCGGACACTCTCAGAACAGACTTCCTCCTGCGACAGGTGGCGCTGGCGTTTCCAGGACGAGTAGCGAGACTGTCGGGACTGCGGGGAGAAGCAGGCCGAGTCAAAGTCCAAGCCTGTGGTGTCTGAGCAGCTCCGGGTCATCAGCGAGTCGTAGCCGTCCCTTCCCTGGTCTATGGAATTCTGGGAACCGTTCAGATTGACTTCCTGTGCCGAGTGACTCATGGCCTGGTGGTCGTAGTTGGGAATTTCCAGCGAGGCGCTCTTGGCCAGGGGGCCACTCCCCGCACAACCGGGCGGCCATTTTGACCCGCCGTTCTTGTGGCTGGGCGAGTTTCGCTGGATGTAGAATTTGGCCCGATTGTGTCGGCGGGCGCTTTCCTCTCCCACGGGCAGACGTGACTTGGGCAGGGCGGCGTAGATGCACTGCTCCAACAACAGCTGCTCGTCGTCATCGCTGTCGCTGTCCTTGTCCTTGGTGGTCACCGCAGCTCGGGCATCTTCTTGACCGGCCGGGGTACCAATGTCATTCTCGGTCTCAGTAGTGTCCGGCTTGTCCTTGCCGGGCGAGTGGTCGAGTTTGTGGGTGCTGGTCAGGGAGCTGAGGGAGGAACTGCGGGAGAAAGTGACCGGCGTGTCTTCCACAGCGTAGCGGACTGGTCGGTCACTTCCACGGTCTCCGGCCACACTACTGTCCTCACTGGACTGACCAATCACGTGTCTCTCCCTGGGGATGGACTGACCGCTGTCACTCTCCTGGTCTTTGTCGGTCAGTGTGGCTTGACCCTGTCTATCACCACCACCGGTGCTGTTGGCTCGGCCACTACCGTTGCCGCCCATTCCGCCAGCACCACTTCCGTCCTCCCCCATTCCAAGGGAGCTCAGCGAGTCGCGTCTAGAGAAACTGTTCGGAGTTCCCTCCACTTGGTAGGTGTGCAGGGAGTCGTAGGAAGGCGGTGAAAACATCCCCCAACTCGGACCACTACCACAATTGGAAGCGTCCTTGAAAACAGCACCACCGCTATCCCCCACCACGTCTGGTACACTGGGATGCAATCCCCCTCCTCCTCCATTTCCATTCTGGGGCAAATTGTCACTTTTGGACCAGGAGCAATTTAAAGACCCGCCACAATTATTGGATCCGTCTGATTTACTATTTCCTGATAATCCGCCACTGCCATCTCCACCACTGCCACCACCACTACCATTTCCACCACCACCATTACCATTTCCACCACCACTATTACGGTTTCCACCACCACCACTACCACCATTACGATTTCTACCACCACCACCACCACTGTTACGATTTCCACCACCAGGACCACCATCGTTACGATTTCCACCACCAGCACCACTTTTCCCAGGTAGCGATCCGCCGCCTTCCATCGAGTCAATGGTCAAATCACTCAGGGAGGTTGCCGTGGAGAAATTCCTGGGCGTGCCTTCGACGTTGTAAGACCTGACGGTGTCTACAGACATGAAGTCCTGGAAGGGCGGCACCACGCTCAGACTGGACACTCGG
Organism: Dryodora glandiformis; assembly: GCA_031471255.1. Taxonomy (NCBI): domain Eukaryota; kingdom Metazoa; phylum Ctenophora; class Tentaculata; order Cydippida; family Dryodoridae; genus Dryodora; species Dryodora glandiformis. The sequence goes on from JAUELJ010183040.1 coordinate 6,916, forward strand.
GGGATGAAGGCAGACGGGTTCCAATCCCGACAGGCCTGGCCCCGCTTGCCGCTGGCCGCATCCCCCACGGGGGGAAGGCTGTGAGAGCCCACACCTACGCTACCCGGGTTGCCGTCAGAGACACAGGAAGAAGAAGAAGGCGCAGTGGAGGCGGAGGCAGAGCCAGATTTACGAGAGCCGTATCTATTTTTAGGCATGCCGCTTTGAATGAGGTCGGAGAGAAGCAGGTCGTCATCGTCGTTGTCCTCGCACACCGAGCTGTTATCGCTGCGTGCGTCATCAGACAGAGACATGGCCGCCTTGGCCGCACAGGATGTGGGCATTGCTCCGCAGTCGTCTTTATTGCCCGGAACAGCGGCAATAGCATCACTTCCTGTGGGGCCGTTACCCTTGTGGGGAGATGTGTTGCTTCCACCTCCTGTGGCGGTCGTGAGCACGCTGAGGTCGCTGAGGGAGGTCGAGGTTGAAAAGTTGAGAGGTGTCCCCTCCGTGTGGTAGGAGCAGACCGTGTCTTGGCCCAGCTCCCTGTCCCCTCCCACCTCCCTGTCCCCTCCCAACCCCCCCTCACTGCCGTACACCCCACCGTCTGGGCTACGCTTCTGGTTGCCACGGTTACTACTCGGCTGCTGCTGCTGCTGTTCAAAGTCATCATGGCTATTTCTAGAGGTTACTGTGCCATTTGAATTGGAGGAGGTTTGTGGATGGGTTTGTGGATGGGTTTGTGGATGGGTTTGTGGAAGGTTGCCATGAGTCTGAGAGATGCCGGGGGCCGATCTATCCGTAGACATCTGGTGTCTGCCTGCACTGTTGTTGTTGTTGCTATTGTTGTTGTTGTTGGTCACTGTAGATATGCTGGGCCGTTTGTTGGGAGTGACCACCGCCGTGTTTTTGGCTCTAGCCCCAGGCACGTTGTTGTTGTTGTTGTTGTTGTTGTGTGTCAGGTGACCACCAGTCTGCTGTGCCATCCTGCCATCTGGATTGACCGACGGTGCGTTGACCTCTCTGCTGGTGACCCCAGCCACAACGTTCGTCTTCATCCTCCATTGGGAGGAAGTGCTGCTTGGGGTTGAGGAACTCTTCGACGATGAAGATGGCCGAGGCGGTTTTGCCGTAGACGAAGACGACTGGCGTGTGCTGGCAGACTTGGCTGGGGGCGGTGCGGAGGATGACGGCAAAGAAGAACCGGCGGCAGAGGAAGACGGTTTGGAGGAGTTTGCCGACGCATGTCTGCTGGACCAAGAGGATGAGGAGTTGGTTTTGCTATTCTTGGAAGAAGGGGAATCCCCCGACCACTTTGTCGGGATGCCAGACTTTTTCTTGAGGGTGTTGTCTGAACTGCTTTTCCTCATCTTCCTGGAGGTGGCGTTGGGCGTGGGCATGGCGGAGGAGATGCACTGCGCCAGGATGTCCTCCTCCCCCTCAGACACCTCCGACATGGAGGAGTCCTTGTCTTCCTGTCTCACAGACTCCATGGCAGGGGAGGATGCTTTCTCACACACTTTGGTGGAAGACACCGTGGTGGAGGACACAGTCACCGCTGGCGGCGGCTTTGGGGCCGTCTGAAGGGACGAGGTGCGAGGCGGCGTGGCCGGTGGGGTGAGGGAGGTGGCCGTAGGCGTCTCACCCTCATGCTGTTGGTGTTGCTGTTGATGAAGATGTTGTGGCGGAATAGGGGCTGCGGATGCTGTTGCGTGTACTTGGTCAGGCTCGGGTGGGAGTGGTTTGTCCATCACACCCTTTGCTGCCAGGCGTTCGTCCACCACCTCCGCCTTCTTCTGTGCTGGGGTCAGCGGATGGTCGGCAATGACCTTGACCTCTGCGTGTCCACTCTGCACGACGCTTGGGCCGGATGCTCCGAGGGTCTCCACCAACTGCTGGGGGGGAGGACGGGGTGGGGGGACAGCACAAGGCGGAGGGGGAAGACCACCCGCTGGTCCTGAATTTCCCATGACCGCCGTGGGTGGCGCCGCCACACCTACGCTGCACACTGGGTTGCCGCGGTAACCCATCGAAGACGAGTCGTCCAACTCCTGGTCCAGAGTGAGGCTGCTCAGACTGGTCGTCTCGGAGAAATTTGGCGGAGTTCCTTCCTCGGCATAGACGACTGGGACTTCCGACTTTCCTGACACGGATTCCGTCTCTGCAGCCACTTGCTCCATCAGGGGGGGGAGGGGGATGGGAGTGCGGACATGGGCGGGGCCGCCGCGGGGACTGGACAGTCGTGGGGTGGGGGAGAAGAAGGGAGAGGAAGCGTTGTTGTTGTTGCCACCAATCACCAGATGGTGGTACAGTCCGTGGGGTTGAGAGCGGCTAGGGGGGGGAGGGGGAGGGGGAGGGGGCGCCACCGTTGCCGATTTCTGGAAGGTGCTAAAGGTGATGGCCGGCTGGTGGGCGTCGTCCTCTTCCTGGGAGAAGGAGGCGAAATTGACCGTCTGGTCTCCCTCCCCGCCAAAAGAGGTCATGGTCAGGGGCAGGGGCGGGGTGAAGGAAGGGGCGGGGAGGCCCACTTCCTGGCTACGCATGGCAAAGTTGATGGGCTTGTCTTCCTCGTCAAATGCCGCAAAGTGGACAAACGGGTCAACGGTGGTGGGCATCGCCCCTTTGACAGGGCGGCCAGACCGTTTGACCGTGGTGCCGGTGGCCGAGGAAGACGAGAAGTTTAGAGTCTGTCGGGTGCTGGCACTGGATCCAAACACGGGGTTTGCCGGTTGCTTGGGGGTTGAGGTGAATTCCCGGAGGCGTTGGGTGGGAGAGAAACTTCTCTTGGGGCTGGACGGCATAGACTCGCTGGGGGAGTCGGGGATTTCTGGAAACGACACATCAAACATGACACACACTTCTATAAATATAGCACTCATATCCAAACATGACACACTTATATAGGACACATGACACACACTAAAACCCCCTGAACACTTTTTCAAAGGACATCAGGCGCTATAGAAATCAATTATTATTATCATTCTTATTATTATCATTCTTATTATTATCATTCTTATTAATTATTATTATTATCATTATTATCATTATTAATTCTATTATCATTATTAATTTTATTATCATTATTATTATCATTATTATTATTATTATTGTTATTTATTTTATAATTATTATTATCATTAGTAATTTTATTATCATTATTATTATCATTAACACAATGACACATTCCCTCTTATCTCCCTTTGTTTGTGTGTTGAAAGAGGAACCATTGACACTATGACACAATTCAGGTCATACAGTGCTGGGAAATGGATGATGAAATCAATCACCTCTTTGCAGACTTGTCTAGGTTTTCGCATTTTTAAGACTTGTCTAGGTTTTCGCATTTTTAGACTTGTCTAGCTTTTCACGTTTAGACGTAATTCTTTGTTCCAACAATTCTACCGAAGTGTAGGCACCAAAACTCATGTCACAGAAAAAGTAAGAAAGATACAGACACAAATCACACACCAAAATGATCACAAATGGATA
>JAUELJ010184148.1:0-10376 GCA_031471255.1 Dryodora glandiformis
GGTTCATTTAATTAAAAAAGGTGAAATTCCACTAAAGGGTGTGGGGACTCCCTTACTGCAGAATGTCCCCCTAAAACTTTAACATGAACAGATGGATATAGTTATAAGAACGCATAGAGGGTGTTCAAAGACATATACTATAAAAAACGAGAAAAATAAAAAAATAAAAAATTCCTTCACAGGGCGATTTTTACAACTTCTGTACTTTACATCCCCTTCAACGTATACCCTTGCACCATGAATTTAAAATTGACCTGGGGTCAGCTCAATCCCAAGAGTCAGGCGAGAACAAACTATAATATGATATTGCAAAAATGATATTACAAGTTCTATGAACCAAGACAAATCTGGTTGCTCAATGAAAAACTCAGCGTCTCCTTCAATTTCCCCTTCAGAGAAAACTCTTCAGAGAGTGAAAAGGAAAGGAAACTGAGACTTTGGCCAGACCTGCCCAGAACACAAGACCACCCCTTCCGTTGAAACCAGTATCTACAAATCTAACTCAACTCTTTCAACACTTTTCTCATTTCGATTTCGAGATTGGACATCCCCTCAGTGTAGGCATCCCCTTCACCCGTGGATTCGAGTTCAAGTTCAAGTGCGGCAGCAAAATGTACCTGGGGTCAGGCCAATCCCTCGAGTCGGGCGGGCAAGAGAATAGATTCTTTGCAGTGTGATTGAAATGAAAAAGGTGACGTCAACAGATTCACAAAATGAAATGGGCGGATTACCTTCCACGAGAGCCTTTTCATCGTCGTTGTTGGAGTGGTGCCAGAGACTGGACGTTGGAGAGAGGGAGGGAGTGAGACAGGCGTTCCTTCACTTCTTGCTTGACTCGTTGACCGTGATCTGAAAGTGATGTGAATGTTAGAATAAAGGAAAGTCAAGTATCTCTTCGTCTTCAAAAAATGCAAAAAAAAATGCAAAAAAAAATGCAAAAAAATTCGGACTTTCAATTCGAATCTTGGAATACCTGGGTCCGCTCAACTTCCGGTCATCAGGAGGACAGGGCGGGCGGAGATGAACACGAATTCATCTCCTGTAAAAAAGGAAATGGCCTTGATAGTCTTGATTGAATTCCGATGATTTTTGAGTTGAATCCAAGGACCAATTTTCCTCGTTTCCCATTTCCACATATGTGTTGACCGGCGGCTCACTTCCACGTGAAGAAGCATGGTACAAAATGGTTTGAAGGCGGTTTCTACAGTCAGTGTTGCCAGATCAATCTTTTCGATGGGCCAAAATACAAATCAGTGCGATCCATTTTTACTCAAATGATGAGGTGCCAAATCGGTGATTCACGGAGGCCACGTGGCAGCCCTGATGGATTGTCGAGAATCGACTTGGCATCTCAGCTGGTTCATGCTGGTTTATGCTGGTTTCGGCCTGCCCTGATTGTTGAAATATGACCCAGCCAGGGGAACAGGCAGTACGATACATGCATCTCTACCATACAAGAGAGAGGGCACCAGGCACAGATGATAAGAAAATGTACCATCCCAGCCATTGATATAAAGAAATATCCCAGCTCACATGCCTGGCTTATTGCATGGTAGCCAACCAGGCAAACAGTTCATGCATGGGACACAGGAGGAAGAAAGAGTCACAGTCAGCTGACAGTTCATACACACATAGAACCTAGAGAGGAAAAAGTACCGTGCAGCTCGCATGCGTGGCTCATTGCATGGTTGCCGACCTGCCAAACTGTTCATGCATGGGACACAGGAGGAAGAAAGAGTCGCCGTCAGCTGACAGTTGGAGAGCATTGCTCGACTCAAAGAGGTCTTCTCATGCGATAAACCATAATTTCGGCACACCTCTTGAAAACGAGTATCGCTCATTCAATCCATATCAAGCTAATACAGAGATTGAAAAAGGGAGGACGGGCAAAGAGAGAGAGAGACTTCATAAAGCCAGTTTGAATCCTTTCAATGAGGACCCGTCGTAGTGCACACCACGCCACCGGATTTCTGAATACGATGCAGCACAAAAAGCGGAGGGCCGTCGTCTCCGACCCCCAACTCGACGCAACACAAAAGGCAAAATGCCGATTCCCGAACTTGGAGCGAAATAAGACCTCAAGGCCACCAACTGGCAACGAGATAAGATGAGACAGAAACTTGACCAGGCACCAAAACAAGGCTGGAATCTCGACTAAATCACCCGGAATTGAAGGTCGGCGTTAGGGCGTCAGGGCGTCAGCCTGGAACACCAACCAGCAAGAAGACAAAGACCCTCGAGGGGACAAACAGCAACACATGAAATACGTCCTCAATGAATCTGTGATCAATGTGACAACCATCTCCCCTTCTCCCTACCCTTCAATGATCCATTCGGGAGGTGCAAGGTTGCGTGAAGGGGATGTATCGTATACGATTCTGGAACATCAGTTCCATCATCCTTGCAACTGTTTATTCCTTTCACTTCCTGCTCCAAGCAATGGGTGAGAAGGAGAAGACGTTGTATTCAAAGCAACTCTATCTACTCATGGTACCCGTGGCCTTTTTCATTCAATTTTTGACTTTTCAAGTTTGGGTGTCGGGCAAAAGCCCGATCCACCATGGACCATAGTCTCCCTGAGACAATGAGACAATGTGACAATGTGACAATGTGACAATGTGACACTGATCCCGAACCATACATGTAGAATACATTCTTTACCCCAACAAAAAATCATCATCTTATTTTTTCACATTGATATAACATTTACAAAGAGTGATAGAGACACCACGGTCCATGGATTTGAGATGAACTATGGATGTCGTGCTCCTCCAAATGTACCGTGGCACACCGTGGTCGCCATCATACTCTCGTCATCTTTGAGGATTTTTTCTACAATCCATTCCACATGAGGCTTCATCTTTGTATACACTCCAGGAACGCCAGGATGTCCGCATCCTTTTCCAAAAGATGTGATGCCAACAAGTTCCTGCCTTTCAAGTCCGTCTGTGGCAGCTTGGCTCTTCCTTCTTGTAGCAAAGAGGGGACCTCCACTATCTCCTTGGCAAGCATCCATACCTTGTTTCGTGTAATAGAGTAGAGAGAACATGAGAGAATGACGAGACTCATATACCTATGTGTAGTGTATTCTCTATGTTGACCTCTGGTCTTTGATGATCAAAAGAGGAGAGGAAGGAGAGAGTACTCAAGAACTTGAACGGGAAAGTTACCTGGTCCGAGAGCACACATGTGGTACAAATCATCAATCAACCCCACTCCTCCGTATGCCATGTCGCACCGACCGGTATCGATCAACTTCAAGGTGGCTGATTTGAGCTCTGAACTTTGCCTCTTGGAGTGGCCGATTGTACCCCAGCCTGCCACATGAAGGGTCACGTGGTCTTGAAGGTCACTTGGTTCCGGGTCAGGCAGACACAGTGGTCTCGTATTCTGAAAAGCACGGGAATCGAAACGAAGAGCCGTCGCCATGTTCAAAAGAGCAATGTCATTGATTGGAACTCGTTCCAGTTTCCCGTTGATTCCGTTGTTGGCCTTGGGCTTGGAAAAGTGATAGTGTTCATGCATGACCTCAGAGTTCCAATATGGCCTTACCCTGATGATGAAGCTCCGAACTTCTCTCCTTGTTGTCGTGTCATGATCTCCCACTGTCGCGTATCGGGCATAGGCTTTTGTGAGACAATGGGCGGCGGTGATGATGTGTCGATCAGAAATCAGTGTAGCGCCACAGAATGGGTGGCGTTGGCGTCTGTACTTCAACAAGCCAACCATCCACGGGTATTGGTTCACACTCGCAGTGGAACCCCCTATAATTCGAGGAGTCGGACGTGTTGCATCCTTTCTTGTCCAAGCAGACCAACTCCTTGTCCTGGCTGAGTATGAAATTCCACATTCACAACCGTTGAATTGTACGAGTCCAGCTGCTGTTCCAGCGTAGAACACATTGAACATGCTGAAAAGAAAGACGAGGACGCCGAGATCTCCAGTTGCAGAACACATTCTTGACTCGACATCAAACATCGATCGACTCCTTCCACATTCCAATGTTCTTTTCCTTCTCGAGTACAACTTTTTTCTATGCCTCTCTTTTATTCTAGATTTTATGGAGGCTCCCTCCTCCGCCTCGCCTCGCCTCGCCTCCCAAGGGAATGAGGCTTCTACGGCACTTTATGATCACTCTCGAACTCAAACAATCAAGTATGAAACAGGAGAGTACAGTATTACAAAACATCATGGAATTAAACAAAATGGAGTGAAAAAAAAACTGAAAAATGAAACTCATTCGTGAAACAGGAGAAGGCCGGAGGAGTCAACTCATGCTTGATTTCTTGATGTGGACTCCAGTCTCCGGCACGGTGGGTCTTTGAAGGTCTTCTTCAAGTCCAATCTGATCTCTTCCCGTACTCATCACACTCGACACAGAGAGTGGGACTCCATCGTGAGATGGTGAAAAAGTGTATTTGTATTCTACTAGAGAGAAAAGAGAGCGAATGAAAAATGATGAAATGTCTTGTGCCTCTTGGACAACGACTCCCTGCACCTCGCCCAACGATATGAAATAGAGTAGTATAGAGTCGTGATGCGATATTCAAGTTCTCTATCGAGTAGGACCTGTACCGGGTTGTGTGTGTCTTTGTGTTCTCGTAGAGACTACGTAGAGAAGTTGCTGTATTTACTAAAGACAGAAACACGACATTGTGTTGCATAGCGTAGAGTCGCTCTTGCGGCGATACTGGTCAAAAAGGCCTTGACAAAAAGGCCCTTCTCAGAAAGCGAAAGGGAACACACTGTGAGTCAGAATCTGGCGCTCACACTCCATTCTCCTCGCTGTGAAGAGGAGACTCCAGGGCATTAGTAGTTGATCCTCGGGGGCTTCGGCTTGGGCCCTAATCTATCAGTAATCCTGGACATGGAAGGCTGACGACTCTTTGGAGGACTCAACTCCAATCTCTCCAAAATGGATGACGGCTGTTCATCAGGGCCGGTGATGCGTTTTCTGACCACTGGTTGTCGCGAAGGTTGCTCCATCAGTTTCGGTCCGAGTCTATCACTTATTCTGTCCCCCAATCGCGATGTGATTGGCCTTGGTTCACGTTCATCACCAGCCACCGCCGCCGCCGCGTCACCGATCTTTTGACGCTTCATTCCCGTCGTTGAGGGGGGCCTGTCTGACGACGAGCCTCTTTTTAAAGCTGTTGGTATGTAGAGTTTCTTGGAAATCCCAATTTGTTTTATGCGGGGATCATCGGGGTCGAGTACGATCCGTTTTTGGGTGCCGTCCGGACGTTTGGCGACCATGACAAATCTGGTCCTGCCAACACATTCTTCCGGAACCTCCTTTTTATCAAAAGTCACACGTTTCTCGTCAATGGCCGGTTTCAGCTTCCTTGTGACCAGCGTCGTCCCCGTAGGAAGTGGATTCAGAGAGACACCCTCCTCATCCGACGGTGCTTGAATTCTTTTCCTTCCAAGAGCCTCAACGTTGGGCTTGACTCGATCAGAGGCGCTCGGACATGGCTGAAATTGGACAAAGAGTAACAAAGTTGGATTCAGTGAGGAAGAATTGCAATGAGCAATGAGCAACGCCAAACAAACTCTCTCTCACCTTTTTTGTCAGCTGGATCATTTTCTTTTTTGGTTCTAAACGGTCAAATACAGTATTCGTCTTCGAGTCCTGACTCTTGCTCACATTTTGTTTTTCAATCGCCGTCGAGTCTGATGAGTGGCAGTCAAAGTAGATAGGTTTGGGCGGTCCCAATCGTTTCCTCATGTCATGTTTGACCGGAGTGTCATCCGGCAGACTCCCTTTCGGATCATCTCTCCATTTTGACGACGTGACTGTGAATGGTGTTCCGGGGTTGGAGCCGGAAACGGAGCGCGTCGGTTTGCCTTCTTTGATGGCAACCTTCCTGTCCGGATCGGTCAAAGAGGATTGTATTTGTTTGGCGTGTTTGAGGATGGCAATGATATCTCCGAGGATGACGATGCCGAGATCTCTTAGATATTCTTTGTCCAGGTCCATTAACATGTCCATTTGGATGCGATTCTCAGAAAAAGCTTTGGCATATTGGGTTGCCGCTTTGACCGGGATATCGGCTTCTTTGAAGAAATTGAGCCACTCTCTGGATGACATTTTCAATTTTATAGTTGAAAACTTGACTCAACTCGACTCACTCCCACTCCCAATGTCAATCTCTAGTAGTCCAAAAGTCAGACTCAGATGGTCTGGACACTTCTCCGCCACTGGCCGTGGCCTTCTTCGACGACGGTCGTCCGTTGTCCGTCGTTCGTCAAACCATGAAACGCTTCGAGTGGCACTCGATTCTAGTGCCGCTACCGCTAGCGGCTAGCCCATTCCCTACAACACTCGAGCTAAACAGTGATGGATTGGGCTTTTGCCCGAGCCCGCCCGCCGCTACTCGATAGGTCAAAAGTCAACGAACAAAAGCCTGAGACCTTGATGTCAACCTTTTTGGTCTTTTTCCATGTACTCGTATACATTTAGTATTTGCGCTTTAATTTACATTTTACATGAACGTGTCCTCTAAAAATGCCCGGTCCCAAAATCTGAAAGCTCAGTCTGCCCGAAGCCCGACTTTTCCATGCTCGATTCATCGATTCATAGAGCCACATCTCACACTATGGGACGACTAAAGCACAAGTGGCGCCTACTGTAATTGCCTCCGCTGTCTGCCTCCGCTAAAAAATAGAACAAGACAAGACGCTTCATAAAATATTGGAAAATGGCTCTGATTTGTTTCATTATTATTGTTTATTTATTGTATGTAACGAGTCAATTTTCATTTTTTTTTTTTGTCAGACTGTCGGTGTGTCATTCTATTCAGGCCAAAAGGCTAATAAGAGGTATGAATGAAGGAAAACGACTCACACTTTTTCTACGTAATGCACTGCGACATTGAGGCTTGAATTTGATGGCATCCAACGTCTTCACAAAATTTTTCTTAAATAAGAAAATGACTGGTAGCTGCTCTCCATGATGAGTTATTAATGCATGAAATAGATGAATAATAATAATGAATCGAATCAGAGCATAGATATAGGTAACCTAGATAGGTAATAATAAAAAAATAAAACCGAATTTAGATTTTAAAATATTTTTCGACGAAAGCGATGAAGATGTTCAATGTCCAAAGTTATTATACCGTAGAGTGGTACCTATATTAGTATATTGTGTGGAACTGGCCATCTTTCTCCATATCCAGCTTCAGCGTTTTAGGTTATTGAAAATTTAATTTTTTCATTCGATATGATTTGAGTGAAGCATTCATTCTATGTGTTATAAATCATGAAATAACGAACGACTGGGACTTTTACTGCCGCAGGAAGGTCAAAGAGAGAGAAGCCGAGAGAGGCTTCATTTTAATTACATTTTATAAATTTATGATTTACAACACATGGTAACATTGGGTTTTGCATTATACAAATGTGAAGAAAAATGACTGCCAATAAAGCTGATGTAGGTAAGTAGTAAGTAGAAATAATCTTGAGAAAAAAGGTCAATATTAATCTCATCAGCAAATAGGAGAGGCAGGGATGGATTACTCTTTGTTACGTAAAAAGCGATAAAGTGACCAAATCCCCTTCTGCTTTAAAAAGTTGACGACTTCATAAGCATTGTCTCAGCGATCATTCAGATCTTGATCACTCGGCTACATGCCTCAAGGGAGCCATGAAACCTCTCTTCTGCCTTTTCACTTTGGTCACTCTTACCTATGGTATCTCGACTGATGACCATGACAAAATTGTAGGCTGTTATTGGGGAACATGGTCATTTTATAGGTATAGTAATAGTATATGTATACTATGTATATGATAGTATGATATGGTTTCATGCAGCACCACCACATTGATGGATGCATTATGAATTCTATTGTATTATTTGAACACTTCTTCATCAAGGGTCGGGTATGGTCAGTATGATGTGGATGACTTTGATGCCAGCCTCTGTACTCACGGATTCTATGGATTTGCTGATCTGAACAATCAGACTTGGAAAATAACGGCGTATGATCCGTGGTATGATTTGGCACCGGAAGACTGCGGTGAGGATGGCGGCACATATTGCAATTACGACAGCTACAGGAGGTTTGTCAAGTTAAGAGAGAAGAACCCAAACTTTCACCCTATCCTCTCCATTGGGGGCTGGAACTCTGGATCTGGAAGATATTCTGAGATGGCCGGTGATCCGGAAAAGAAAGCCATATTTTTGGAGAGTGTCGTTCCATTCCTGAAACGATTCGGATTTGAAGGACTTGACTTTGATTGGGAGTATCCTGGATCAAGAGAAGGGTCTCATCCTGACAGTGACAAGGAGAACTTTTCACTCCTCATTGAGGAGCTGGGGGAACGTCTCCATTCAAATGGAATGATTTTGACTGCTGCATTATCACCCGGCAAGAAAACAATTGATAGTGCTTATGACATTCCAAGAATCAGTAAAGTATTTGACATCATGAACGTCATGACTTATGATTATCACGGGTGGTGGGAGAATCACAAGTGAGTTACTTCGTAAATCATTGGTACCACGGCTCCAGCTACTGTGCACTCGTGTATACACTATGTTCAACTTTTTTTTCTTTTTATAATTAATAATGAGGGCAGGTGAGTGAGGTGACACCCTCTGCCTCTGAAATTTCTGCCTGTTGAAAAAATCGGACAGGACAGACAGGAAAATAAATATATATACCTATTATTCAAGCCTAAAGGTGAAGAGGCATTCATGAAGTAGAATTAAATAATTGCACTGATCCGTCCTGTCCGAAATATTTCAAATAAAGTCACCAGAGGGCATCACTTCATCACAGCTCTTTTCAACACTGCCCTCTCTATTTCTATTCTATGGAGTACACTATATTATACTACTGTATAGTATACTGTATAGTATACCCATTCTATGATTTCAGTTTCACTGGTGTCAATGCTCCGCTCTTTGGAAGAGAAGAAGAACTGCCTGAAGATCACCCTGGATGGTATTTCAACGTGTATCAGACAATTCAGTATTACATTCAATTGGGTGCCCCCAAGGAGAAATTGTCCATGGGCACGGCGTTCTACGGACGTGGATTCCAATTGACAGAGTGGGAAAATGGAAGCGATGACGAGAAAGGTCTCTACTGTCCTGCCAATAAGGGGATCCCTGCCGGTCCTTACACCAGGCAGGATGGAATTTGGGGTTACCTGGAGGTATTGCAAGCATTCAACAATGACACGCTGATTCATCTCCCCCACGGCAAACCGCATGATTGGACAGTCGTCGTTGACGACTGCTACAAGACACCATACGCCGTGAACGGACCATACTGGATTGGATACGATGATGAGGAATCAATCAAGATCAAAGCAGAGTTTATCAACTTCTTGGGCATTGCTGGAGGATTCACCTGGTCCATCGACACTGATGACTTCAGGGGAACATATCATAGTGAAACATACCCGCTCTTGAGGACCATCAACTCTGTGTTTGCTTCCGGTGATCAAATGGATCCTGCACATCCGCATTGCATGGGAACAGCCCCCATGTGTGACCTGTTTGCCGTGACCACAACCACCCAAACCCCACAACCCATCACAACTGACCCCAACACTCTTGACTGCAATGAACACGGAGAGATCCTCCCACATCCATTTGACTGTCATCAATACTACATCTGTGTGGAGAATGGAAATGGAGGCTGGGATACACATGTAAGTATATACGAGATACCTACTCTACAGTACATATACTGTACAGTCTGGGGCAACACGAGTTGTCTCATACTGTAGTACCTAGTATATGCCACCTTGAGTTGTACCATCAGTACATCTCCATACGTATTCCATATGTCTCTCTCTCTACTGTCTCTCTGCTCCATCACTCTTCATCTCTACTTTACTATACTTTACTTTACTTTACTTTACATTACTTTACTTTACTTTTCTTTACTTTACTTTACTTTACTTTACTTTACTTTACTTTACTTAATGTTACTTTACTTTACTTTACTCTACTTTACTTAATGTTACTTTACCTTATTTTACTCTACTTTACTATACTTTACTTTACTTTACTTGACTTTACTTTACTTTACTTTTCTTTACTTTACTTTACTTTACTTTTACTTTACTTTACTTTACTTTACTTTACTTTACATGACTTTCTTCAGCTTTTGTCAGGACATTACGGCCATCCTCATCATCTTCTTCTCTTCTTTACTTGACTGTCCATTGTCCCACTGTCCACTGTCCACTGTCCCACTGTCCACTGTCCACTGTCCACTGTCCCACTGTCCACTGTCCACCGTCCCACTGTCCACTGTCCACTGTCCACTGTCCACCGTCCCACTGTCCACTGTCCACTGTCCACTGTCCACTGTCCCACTGTCCACTGTCCACTGTCCACTGTCCACTGTCCACTG
>JAUELJ010185257.1:0-10370 GCA_031471255.1 Dryodora glandiformis
CTACTGTTACTGCTGCTACTTTTATTGACGCTGTTTCTGGTGCTGCTGCTGCTGCTGCTGCTGCTGCTGCTGCTGCTGCTGCTGCTGCTGCTGCTGCTGCTGCTACTACTGTACATATAATTGTCTGAGTAGGATTTTCTGTGTATTGTGATAAAAGTATTAGACAGGTGGCTTGTTCACTTGTCACCTCCCCAAATCATTTCTCACCTCTCTGGCCGTGTATTTTATAGATAGAATTGGCCATCGCTGAATAAAATGAATGGAATTGAATTGAACCGTTGAAAAACTGTGCCGCAGCATAATCTTCTAAGAAACGTTTACGTGCGAACATTCAATGTCTGGTTAGTCATCACTATCATATAGTCATCGTCTTTGCTGTCCCTTCGTCTTCTTTTTCTCCTCCCCCTCCTTTTCCTCCTTCTCGTTTCCGTCCTCGTCCTCCTCTTCCTCGACCTCCTTCTACTCCTCCATTTGTTCTTTTCCTGTTGCTATTTTGATCTGATCGTCATCGTCATCGTCGTCGTCATCATCATCATCATCATCATCATCATCATCATCATCATCATCATCATCAGCATTATCATCATCAACATCATTATCATCATCATCAGCATTATCATCATCAACATCATTATCATCATCATCAAAATAACAACAACTTAAAAAACAACCCCCAAAACCAAATCCCAACGTCACCAACCTACTAAAGTTATACAAATCCAATCTATCTATGTCAAAAGAGTGTCCAGAATCCGATTCAGATTTAGATTGAGCATGCCATCTGCTGTTGTTCCAAGGAACATGCTAATACACAGGGAGAAGATTATTGTTATGATTGTTATTGCCATAATAATTATATTTAGACTCATATATTTTAGTTTATCCAGATGAGATGAATAAAAATTGATAATGGATCTGATAAATTGCGTATAATATAAAATAATTTTTGTCTTCAATCTCCTTCAACCCTAGGTTGGAAAATTGGAGAATATTCTCAAGAACTAAGACTAGATGAAATTGTGCGAAGGTCAAACTAAATACTGACTAATAATTCAGAATTTCACTTAAGTTTAGTGCTTAAAAATTAATTTATATATTATGATATAAATAGTACGTAGTTGGAACACTCGAGAGACAAGCAAACAGGCCAGTTTTGCCTTGTCAAGCCACTAGGCGCGCTAGTGGTCAATCCATAGAGAATAGAGTGGCAATATCAGATATGCTGTTGCAACTGCATGCACTTTTCGAATGTCCCAGTATAAAAAAATACCCTAATAATCATGCACACCTCTCTCTCACGGTAACACTAATAATTTTGTTTGGTTCATAGAACTCGCGTTTAATAATTGTAATACATAAACAAGTATATATGGCAGCCTTAGAGAGAAATCACACTCTGGGAATTCGGCTCTTGTCTAACTTGGTAGGAGAGGAAAATTTTCTTTCCTCAGAGTGAAAAGGGAGGATGGCACCTACCCCTATTTTATTTAACGAACACACGAATTGACATCATTCAGGTGAACTCGCCTACCAAAGCCATGCACAGGAAGTGGCGGAGAATTTTTTGCCACAGTCATTAAACACAGACAAGTGCATGTTTTGTTTCTAGCATTCCATGGTTTTTAGTCAAAGATTTTGGTTTTAGTTAGCTAGTTTTAGTCATTGGTTTTAGTCTTTGTATATAGCTTATTGGTATTAGATGGTGTTAGTGCATATCAGTTCGAGTCGTAGGGTTGGTCAATTCTTTCATAGATCATTACAGTTTATTCATTGTGAACATATTTCCGTAAAAATGACGAAAATTCCATTCAAATTCGTAACGATAATCCTAAATGGACTTCAGTTATTTATCCTAATTTAGCCAAGTCAATAAGTAAACTAATTAGAAAGATAAAAATTTTCAGTGCCAGATTTATTCTGTCCAGACTCAAAAGATGCGCCATCATGTTTACCTTCGTTACCAGTTCTGGGCATCACTTTCGGCGTCATGACCCTATTGAATAAATCTCAAATTGGTCTTAGCTTATCTGGCACAGGCCCGTTACACCCTATGAATTTTAAACTTGTAAGGTCGTCTAGTCAGACTTCAGCTCGGCCAATAGTGCAATTCTTTCCTGATAACCAGTTCAAGATGCCTTTCTGGAAGTCGAACGAAGGCCGTGAAAAAGAGGGAATTTCACCGCTGCCCAACTTGAAGATGCAAATGGAGGTATCCCTACCCGCCGGCAAAGCCAAGGCGCCATTGTCATCTCCTGATTTCAGATCGCTACATGTCAATTACAATGTTCACATATTTTATTATGGATGGTATGCGAGGCCGGCAGTAGACGGACGGTGGTCTCATTGGGACCACGCCTACTTAGCGAATTGGGACATGAATGACAAAAAAGTGTATCCGACAGGATATCACCATCCCGGGGTGGATGACATCGGAGCGAATTTCTTCCCACAACTAGGGGCCTATTCTTCCTATGATCCAGATGTTATCGCTACTCATATGATTAACATACGGATGTCTGGGGCTGGTGTCCTTGTATTTTCTTGGTATCCGCGCAATCAAAGTGATCCTAACGGCCTTTCAGTGGATACTTTGGTACCTGTGGTATTGGATGCTGCCGAAAAAGAAGGCTTGAAAGTATGTTTACATATTGAACCATACCTGAATCGTTCAATCAAGACGTTAAAGGACGATTTGGATTACATCAAAAATAACTATTTTCACCACCCTGCCTTTTACCATAAAAATGTAAAAGGGAAAAAGCTTCCAGTCTATTACATATACGATTCATACCTGACTTCACCTGTAGACTGGAGCCTGATGTTCGACCCATCTAGGAATTCTAAACATAATATCCGCGGTACTGACCTTGACGCCATCTTCTTGGGTCTCTTAGTTGACTATAAGCACCGCACAGATATAAAGGCCGCCCACTTCAATGGGTTTTACACCTACTTTGCTGCAAACGGATTTAGTCACGGTTCTTCTTGGAAAAATTGGAGAAGTTTACAAAAGTTCGCCTGTAGATCCGGTCTCATTTTCTCACCGTCAGTAGGGCCAGGCTACATTGATACCCGCGTCCGCCCCTGGAACTATAAGAATATGAGAAATCGAAGGAAAGGCGAATACTACGACATGGCATGGAAAACTGCCATATCTCTTCCAGCCCAGATTGTGTCTATAACGTCATTCAATGAGTGGCATGAAGGAACCCAAATTGAACCGGCCGTACCCAAAAAGCTTGAAAGTGGTTACGAATACCTTTCGTATGTGAATTCTGATCCAAATTTTTACTTGAAAGCGACCAGGATTTGGGTTGAAAAGTTTAGCACCAATTTTACCATAATTTGAATCAGTGATTTTTGTATACAATGTGTGATATTTAGCAATGGTTTGGGTTTCTGTGCACTCATAATCACGTTGCCTCAAATCGAAAAAGATAAATCTTTTCAATGCCCAAATAGATATACTCACAGTCTCAATAACTTTACCGTATGACAAATTATTGTTCTTGTATTGTTCCATTCGTATCTAGTCGTAGTCGGGAAACCACAGCAGCTTTATAAGTATATGGTATATGAACAAGATTAGTTGTGGTTTGTGAATTCCTCACGCTTTCTTATCCGTCACTAGATAGCCCTTGATCATGGGAAGTCCGGTGGCCACTTTTTTTTGATACTGCAAGTAATCGCTTCCGAAAAAATTAAGTAGTGCGTATTCTTCAGCATAAATTCGTTCTTCAAAAAACTTCCACGAAACAAAGCTGTATGTCACTAAACAAATGGGGTTGCAGAGGATGATTTGCGTAGCCATAGACCAATAGAACCATCCCACATAAGATGGGTGTCTCATCCACGCAAAAACGCCAGATGTGACCAATTGGTGTCCTTCATTTTTAGAGCACTGCACAACGTGGTTGAAATGTGCGCCGGCGTGGAACATGGCTAATTTTCGCAGCGTATCGCCTAGGCAACATATCACCGCCCCCACCGAAGACAGTACAGGTAGCTGTTTAAGGTCAGGAAAAAAGTAGAACTCGAAAAAAAATTCTAAAAGACTGGCTAAGACAGCAATCCCATAAGCCACGCTATGGTTGATGAGGAAGGAGTCCGTGCTCAAGTTGGAGGGGTTGGTGAGTGCTGTGACGAGGTATTCTAAGTAGTGGAACAACGAAAGAAAAATGATGTACCAACCGAGAGAGAAGAGAAGGCCATGGAGCACGTGAGGGGAGGACAAGGCTATCCCTAATGACAGGATGAAACCTAACCACGAAGATCTCCACCAGACATCAAAATGTTGATGATCAATCACCTCGCCCATAAATATTACTAACGCTGCATGTAGGGTCATCCAGATGACGTGAAATTGAGGAAAGAACGACCAAATGGTGGTAGACATCCCCAACAGATATCCAATGAGGCTAAGTCGACCCAAAGATTCTCCCATCGTTGTTGTCTTATTATCTTCGATTGAAGGGTCATGTATAAATTCGTTTTGCTCCTCTAATTCCCCTCCTGGAACTTGGCCTGGCAGGAAACAGGTCTTTTCTTGCTTCAAAATCATGATGGCGATTTATGAATGATAATTAGTTAGTTGTCATCATCTTCATCAACAATGATCACTAGGTATCATAATTTCCTTTGTTTTCATTTACTTGGGCTTTGTCTTGGATTGATGACTTTGTTCACTTGACTAATCTTTACCTCTACTGTACTGGCTTCAATTTTACTTTAGCTTTTCAATTATAATTATTATGGCCTTCACTTTGACTCACTTTATCATTTAGGCTTGAATAGAGTGTCTTTAGTTTGAACTAGCACACTCTAGTACTAGTTTGAACCTGTGAGCAACGCTATCAAACTGTCAGCTGACTGTGACTATTTCTTCCATTGATATGATTGATATCAATGATTTCTTCCCGCTGTCTCCCCATGCATGAACTGTTTTGAAGGTCGGCTACCATGCAATGAGCCACGCATGTGAGCTGCACGGTACTATTTCCTACTAGGTTATATCTGTGTTTTGAACTGAAGTGCTAGAAGCTCCCTTTTAGCGCCAGGTACCTAGAGGCCTTAGACCATAGATCCTTAGACCAATGCCTTAGACTTGCTTAGACTGGATCACTGGTGTAAAATATGTGTAAAATGGAAATCTTTAGTGGGGATAATCATAGATATAACCATGGGGATAATGCATTGATATTTCAATGGGATAATGCAGTGATCATTGATATATAGAAATTGTAGTGATAGTATTATTCACTGATATAGTGTATGATTTTTTGAATCAAATCTATTGAAACTGAAAAACTGGTTGGCAACCCTGAATGAGTGAGAGGTGAGAGATGGGCGAGAGTGACCATAGATATGAGAGTGACACATTATAACCATCCAAAGATTTTTTTATTACTGTATAGACTATAGATAGACATTAGTCAATAATAAACCCGCTGAACCCATTGATGGCTGAACCATTCAATGGGCTGAACCGATAATTTCATTTTATATGTTCATTTCTCTTTCTAACATGGTAAGTGCATAGCAATGCACTTACTGTGCAGTTTCAGACCTGTGTTTGGCTGAATAGGCAAGGTTACGGCAAACTTCAGCAGAATTTTATGAACTATCTATCTAGATAGTATTATAAAATCTTTGATAAGAAATAATAAAGCCACGCATGCATAGCTACACTGTAAATGAATTATTCTTTAATATCTTGATTCTAGGAGTGCATTACTATTTTCTCGTCTCCTGATAATAATATACTACCTATATCCTATCAATGTTAAAAACATTGAAATCAAGGAATAGACTCCTAAAAAAGGAATATTATAGTTATTTGGCCAAATTCTTAAGCGAGGATTCCTTTTTTATAGGTTTTAAGGAATAATTCATTGACAGTGGTGGTGCCTGGACTCCGGACTACAAATTAAAAGGACTAAAAGTAACTAAATAAGTGAAAAAATAAGTCCTACCTAGAGCACTGAAGAGGATCAGGACCATTTCAGGACTTATTTATCATTTAGTTTACTTTATAGACGTAGTCTACAAATAGAAATATACATACAGCGGTATAACAGCAGTGACATGGATGACGAAGCATTTTTGAATCATTCGCGAAGTGGAAACAATGGTTACATGCTATCGAACAATCCGGCTTATCAAGTCCATGCCATGGGCCATGGGCAAGGCCAAGCTTCTGCTAGTGCAAGAGTAACATCCGGTTCCGCCAATCAACCTAACCAATTGCTCGAGATTCAACAACGTCGCCGGGAGATTGAGCAAAGAACGCTGGACTCGAGTCAGAGGTCTGTCGGTTTGTTACATGAGTCGGAAAGGACGGGAGCAGCTACGGCAGAAGAGCTCGGGCGCCAGAAGGAGCAATTGAAACGCACAGAGGTACGGTTGAATGACATCAACTCAACCTTGAAAAGCAGTGAGAGGCATTTGCAAGGTATTAAGAGTGTATTTGGAGGTCTTAAAAATTACTTTAGGGGGGGCTCCGTCACGACCAGCGTAGCTAGACCAGATTCCGGCGCACATCATAGTCAAGACCTCCTATGCCAACAACAAGGCCCTTTGGAAGACATGAGACAACGAAGTCACCCCGGTTTACGCGTCCAGAACCGGCTCGAAGATCAAGACGGTGGCGCCGCTATTCCATCATCAGATCAAGTGAACGCCATGTTGGATAGAAATTTAGAAGAAATGTCAGCTGGGTTGTCACGGCTCAAAGACTTGTCGCAAAATTTGAATCGTGAACTTGATGAACACAACGATATTATTGAACGGATAGACAATGAAGCCGCGATTGCGGGACTCAAAGTTGATAAACAGAACAAACAGATGAATAAGCTACTCAAAAAGTAGTTACTTTTGCTAGCATTTTCATAATTATTTTAATTATCTGTATAATGCCTATAGTTATAGACAATATAAAAAATATATAGTACGGCAATTGTCTCTCTTCTTTGGACCATTATTAATCTTACGAGCTGTGTCAAATTTGATGACTCGTTACCTATAAAATACTCGTGAAAGCCAGACTGAATTGACTTGATTATACGTTTAGTTTACGTCTGCTTATGTCTCTACAGATCGAGGTTTCAGTAAATAAAGCTTCTTGTGAATTATGACACACAGACATAGATATATATCGGGATTAATCACAGACTTAGTCTTGATCCTGATGGAACTCATTCTCAGATTCGCTCAGGATCAAAGGTGAACCTTGAATATCGTTAAACCATTTGTCCGTAAGCTCCGCAACGTGGCCCCTCCCTTCTTTCACTTCACGTTTTGTAAATTTTCGGGTAAAAAAGGGTCGAATGAATTTGATATCGTAGTACAAAAAGTTTTTCAAGGTTTTGTTCCCCATGTTGAATGTTGAATGGTTCTCCAACTCCTCTTCCGTTAACTCTGACACATGCTCAGAATCAAAAGCACTCCAAAGCTGCGAAAGAAAAGTATACATACATATCGACGTAATCGTTGAGGAATGAAGCAAAGAAAAACGCTATCCCTACCTCCTTGGTTTTGGACAAAGATATCTCTTTTCCACGTCCAGATCGACGTCGGTTACGTGGTGGTCTCCGACGCTCCAAGTATTTCATAAGGGGCATCGTCCCTCCACCCAAAACGATAGTGGTGAATAATACCACGACCAAAGTAGTAGTTACCAACACTTTCCGAGTTTCTTCGTCAAATTCCAAATGTAACGACAGTGCATAAGCAATGGCACCACGAAGTCCGGAAAACCACATGATCACCATCATCTTTTTGGTAATTTGATGGGTACGAAAGCGGTTGCACACCACAGAGAGGGGGAAAATGTTTAATGCTCTTCCCACTAAGATGAAAATGATGCTCCACACGATGAGTGCCATCTCGACCTTGTGAGGAAAGCTAAAAATTCCTAGACCTAGGTAGGCGAAGACGCAGGATTCACACACGAAAGACAAGGTCCTCATCGTTTGTTGCATTGTGATTTGAGTGACCGGAGACAGGTTGTAGTGAGTGTATTGACTCATGGCAATGCCACAAAACAGTATTGACATTATTCCAGATAAATGAATGCCTTCTGCCAATGCGTAGGGAATGTACACGAAACATAGCAAAAGTGAGAACTCCAAGGACGGATTGTAGTAGAGGTCAAAGTGCTTCAGGACGAGAGCACTCAGTAACCCCATCACCGTCCCGATGCCGGCAGAACCCAAAAAAGTGATTACAAAACGATAAATTCCGTAAAATACTTGCTCCGTACTCGACACACCCTCTTTCATCATATTGGAGGATTCCACTACCGTTGTCGTCAACACGATGGCTACCGCGTCGTTGAGAATAGATTCACCAAATACAAGCATATTGAGCACCGGATCCACGTCAAGCGCTTGAAAGATAGCCAACGTGGCAACAGGATCAACCGCTGAGATGAGGGATCCGAAGGCGAAACTTTGCACAAAATTCAGAGGGTATACTAAACTAGCTAATCCCATGAGATAAACGCCACCACCGACGACAAGGGCAGAGATGGTTGTCCCAACGATGGCAAACAACATGATGCTCCCCAAGTTAGTGAAGAAGTTCCCTTTGTGCAAATTGTAGCCCGATTCGAAGATGATGGGTGGTAGTAGAATAAGAAAGAAGGCCGTGGGAGAAAATGATTCCAACTTTTGGACTTGAGATGTTGGAAGAATCTTCATAAACAATCCAACAGCTGCTCCCAAAAATATTATAGCTGAAAAGAAGGAGAAATATGGAGCTGCATATATTATCTTAGTGTTTACTAACAGTGTTTAATAATACTAATAACTATAACTGCTATTCACCTAAACTCTCCGGAATGTAATGGCATTTGTATTGCAACATGAAGTGGATGAGAAAGATACAGAGGATCATGACAAACAAAACGAAAAAGATGGCCAGGGAACTAGAATGCTCTTTCTCGGCCGAACCTTCTTCAGGCAGAAACGCAGCAGTGTCATTGATATTTTTTGATCGATCTTCAGTTATGGCTATTTCTGTTTTTATCGACGATAAAGGAGTTGTTTTTTCTTTTTCCTTCGATTTCCTCTCAGCCTCTTTCTTATCTTCTTTTGCACCAGGAGAATTAGTCACCGCCAGTTTAACCATCGCCGGCTTCGGAGACGGAGTCTGGGACAAGTCTTTCTCACCACCATCTTGATGATCTTCTTTTTCACCAAATACCGCCTTCATTAAATCACCATCTAGTTCTACGTCTTCGCGTTTTTCTCGGTCATGATACGCGCTACTCTGAATGCACAAAATGACACAAAATATCAGAAATACAACAACTAGGTTTGAAAGTGGCTTGAACCCAGCCATTTGATTTTGTATTGTAATAAATATATAGCTATAAAAGATAGGCCTATCTAAAGTTCTAGCGCTTTAGGCCTATCCAATCAGTTCCTGGTGGGAACAAAATTACATATATATATATATAGTACCGCTCTGTGTTAGCCCGCACGGAGCTCTACAGTCGCTATATAAACAAAGTTAAACTGCAACGTCAGCGACTCTGGGCCATGTAATGCTCAAGGCTGCCTAGATCATTCCGTAGGTGTAGTCACGCTAGTCTAGCTCTAGTCGCTTCATCAAATTTGGCTGAAGCCAAACAGCGCCACTTATTTACCCTGGTGTCCAAATGTTGCAGGTAGAGTGACTATTAAAAGAAAAGCATTGGTATAAAAAAAACCCAGAAATATAAATTTGCCTCATCGGGGACGATCAAGGCTATGGTAGCTGTTTCATTGGGATTGGCATAAACCATTGATTAATGGCATAAACTCATTGATATACAATGCATAAACGCATATAATACTGCCTTAACAAATGGATGAGTCTGGATTTGATTTTCAACTTTTGATAATGAGACAATTTCTCCCATTTGTAGCTTGACAATGTTTTTCTTCCGATCAACAATTGTAAGGCTGCCAGTTTGTGGATTGACTCTACCAATGTCTCAGGTACGAAGCCATTGTACACCACCCTCGTTGTAAAACGAATAGTCATCTTGAACCCTTGAGCCAAACTCATACTGCGGACGAATATTTCTCCCCTTGGCCCCTCCTCGTCAGTCACATTGATATATCAATAGTCAGTCACCTTAAAGTTGCCTTCTTCCCAATTCTTAATCACAATCCGAGTAATTATCCGTGGCACACCAACCTCGCCCAATTCATCATATTCGTCACCGGCAGTCACGCCCCCTTCCGTCAATCCAAAAGCTTGGAAGAGTTTAGGGCAGACGCACAATCTGAAAAAACTCCTGGACTTCCGGATGCATTAGTCAGGAGCCCTACCCTCCAGAGCAAACATCAATTCTAGTTTGGTCGTGAAGAAGATGCCAGTAA
>JAUELJ010186367.1:0-10369 GCA_031471255.1 Dryodora glandiformis
TGATGATGATGATGATGATGATGATGATGATGATGATGATGATGATGATGATGATCATGATGATGATGATGATGATGGAGATGATTATGATGACTATGATGATGATGATGATGATGATGATGATGATGATGATGATTATGATGATGATGATAATTACAACACAATAGGCTGTAAGCGCTCACCCTCATGTACTTCCGGTCACTGACTGGCCCTTCCCCGTCCTCGGCGCTATAGTCCAGGATGTGCCTCTTCCTGTTGTTTGTCAGGGGCGTGTGTTCGGTTGCCATGCAACCAATCTGTACGGGCAATAAACGTTCTCGTGCACCGGGAGTGTCAGTGTCGGGTTGTTCCTGTGAGGTTTCGTCCGTGCCGTGCTGTGCTGCTGTGTCTTTTGTACTTATTGTGCTACGAGGTCCGACGACAGCCGGTTTGCGACACACCGAGTGTGTATCCCTGTTGTTTGAACGTAGACAGGTCGTACTTCCGTCGTTAGCCTGTGTGTCTGTTGCAGCAGTGCTGGCGTGTTGTCGCGGTGTGTTGTTGGGAGACGGTATGTGTCGCCAGGGTAAGACAACTCCCGTCTTCTGGTCTGGTCGGTGGGTGACGTTGTTGTTGTTGCTGCTTTTGCTGCTGCTGCTGCTGCTGCTTTTGCTGCTGCTGCTACTGATGCTCTGTTTGTATTCGGTTGTTCTGGACGCGGCGGTGACGGCGTTTGAGTCAGCGGTCTGAACAATAGGATTCGGAATTATTGAACTCTCGTCGGCGGGGACGACCAGTTTGACGCAGTACTTGTCGTCGACCTTTTCATCAGTACTACTGGGCGGTTTTTTTGACGACGTCATCATCGACTCTGACGTAATCCCAATCCCATGGTCTGTCTTGCCTTCTGTTGTGGTTGTAGACAGGCGACTCTGGCTCGACGACGTCTTGGAATCAAACGATAGCACGGGCGGTGTGGCGCCAGGATGGTTTTTCCCGGCAATGACTTGTGACGTGGTACCGGAAGTACAGCCATTCACCGGTGTCGTCTGGCAAATCTCTGTCACGTGACAAGTCGGCTGCAGCGGCGTCGGCGTCGTCGGTGGTCGTAGCATGGTGACGGTCCATTTGGTCGACAGCCCGGGCGTGTTGACCTTGAAATAGGGCAGTCTGGTGGGCAGTCTGGTGGGTAGTCCGGCCGCGGTGGTGACCTCCGTCGTCACGGTTTTGTTTATCGGGGGCAGACGACGTTCATACGACGACGTCACTCCGGTTACCATTTCGGTGTCTGGGTCAAGGTCGTTTTTGGCTGGTGTCGTCGTCGTCATCGTCGTCGTTGTCGTCGCATCCACATCAATTTCGCTGCCGTCCGGGAGACAACTCCCGTCGAATTCATCTTTATTTTCTTCGTTCATTCCTTCTTGTTTGCCGATCATGTTATTCTTGTTGTTGTCCGTGCCAACCTCTTTGGCGCGAGCAAAGGCGTCGGTTATAGACGCCACGAGCTCTTGTATCTGTATCTGGTCCTGGCTACCTTCTCCCTCAGACTCGTCTTTACCGTTGTTGTCGGTAGTGTCAGTACTGTCAGACTGTTTTGCAGCCGAAACGTCGCTGGTGGTAGACTCACCCGCCACCAGACGTTTCGAGAACCTGACTGTAGCTGTACTTGTGCTGCTGTGTTGCGATTCACGGGGGTCGTCTGCGTGAGTTTTGCCTTGATTGGTTTCTGGCACACCACCACAAAGCACACCGCCGGTTGCCTTGGCAACGCGTGGCGCATGACAGAAGATACCTTCTCTGTTATTGGAGATATCATTGTTGTCCGAGACAACTACTACTACTCCATCCCTGGTCACACCTCCTGAATGTGCTTCCACGTGAAAACATGCTCCCTTCTTTCTTTGACTTTGATGATTTGAATGTTCTTCATCCCCATTGGTAGTGGTGTAGGTTTTTTCTCGATCATTTATTGCGTTACTGGCTATAGACTCGGATTTGTTTCGGCTGTTCAAGGGACAAGTCGATGATGGTGAATGGGATTTGTGCTTTTGTAGTCTCGCCAATGGAGGAGAAGCGACCAGCACAGAATTGTTCAAATCCGTGTTGGTTATGTGTCCTTCCATCGGTTGTGTCGTAACGTCTCTTCTGGCCTGAAATGTTTCAGTTCCAGTAGCTTTTGGACGTGATGTCACGAGATGTGTACGCGTGTTGGCAGGTGGCGAACAGTCAGCCATTTCTCTACGAATGTCGTCATCTGTTACGTCATTGTCGCTGCTGGTGTTTCGGACGTCAAAGTCTGGAGGGGAATTTGATGTGCAATGAAAGTGACGGCCTTGGCCACCACCAGGACGAGGGGTCGTGTTTGCAGTGTTTGCAGTGTTTGCTGTGTTTGCCGTGTCTGTGCTGTTCCGTTCGTCCTCATTGTCACCATCAACCTGGAAACGGACATTTTTTTTGTCAGCCTGACATTCTGGGACATAATGATATTCGCCACCGTGTCCTGGTTCTATGACGTCACGGCGGCTGTCGCGTGCAAAGCAAACCGCCTCCGCGTTCTCTCGGCCCACTCGCCCTCTAACTCTACGCGTCGTGCCACTCAACTCGCCCGAATCACGCCTCACTTTCCGCGATGGCCCACCCGTGGGGCCGTCCGTCGATTTCGTCAAGAACCGCGATAGCTCGGCCACGGCGAGTGGCGCCTTAAAACACTGGGAAACCCGTTCGCAGGAATCGACGCCGGGCAGTTCTGTATCTTCCTCCACCTTCAAGTCCGGTGGCATCTCAATGGGCGCGGAGAAAGGACCGAATATGTAACAAGCCTGCCTGTCCCTAGTCTTGGAGTCGTAAAAGTTCTGAATGAGATGCAGCGAGTCGACGTGGCGAGACAGGCCGATGGCGGTTTGCCTCCCCTTCTTGGTCTGACAGCTGGAATTCTTACATGTCATTCGAGGTACCGGCACACCATGTGCGGCGATGGAGACGTTCTTGTTGTTGTTCTCCCCGTTTTTGGCGGTAGACAGCTCACGCCGTGTCTGTGTTGTACATTGGCTGGTTCGAGATTCCTTTTGAGAACAAAAGTTGCTAGTAGTAGCAGTAGCAGTAGTAGTAGTAGTTGTAGTATCCTCGTCTTTTTTCCTTTGACGACATAGGATCCTATAAAAGTTGCACAATCTTTGGCTGGAGCACTGTGCCACGAGCGTGCTGAATCGATCCGTCACCTTCCTCTTCATGACCTCGTTGTGGGCACACCCCCCACACCAACACGTCTGTTGCATCGTGGAAATCTGCCTCAGCAGGCGCTCGTTCTCCTTCATGAACTGTTTGCAAATGCCCCTGTATTCTGTCGAGGTGACGTAACCCGTGTGCCCGCTGTCGTCGTCAAGCTCGTCAACGGCAAAGCGAATCTTGGGCACCGCTGGCTTGGGATTCTTTCTCTTGTTTGTGCCTTTGCGATACGAGCTGTTACTTTTGTTTGAATATCGTCCCCCCAAAGTTGTCTTTATTTTGGAAGCAATTCGTTGCCTATATGTTTCAACGGGCTGTCTTTTTCTCGGCGTCGCGCGCTTTTTATTTTTAATTTCAGTTTTTTTCTTCTGAAGTTTTTTAGTGTTTTTTCGCGTAGTGTCACATTTTGTATTTTTCTTCACCCTGGTGACCCTTTGACCTTGCTTCGCGACTCTTCTCTGTTTGGGGTTGGGTCGGCGACGCAAGTCGGTGCGAGGTCCGTTTCGACTCGTTTTCCGCTTCTTCCTGGGTTTGACGTGCTTCAGCAGACTCAGATTACAACACTCGCCGTGTTTGATGTGTCGCCGGAGTCTGCACCTTCTGCTGTGGTCCTGGAGTCGATAGATGGACAGGCGGTCATTGGCGGCGGCCTTCTGGGGCGGCATGGGTAGGAACTGGATGCTCTCCAACAGTCGGACATCGGATATCGTCTGGAGACATTTGCGCGTTTTGTCCCCTCGTGTCGATTTGGTACGCTTCTTGTCATGCACCACACCACATCGCGGGGAGGGGGTAGGCGACTCTATCGTGTTGCCCCGCCGGGCAGTCACTCGTCGATTTTTTTTCGAGCCCGATGCATCCGACGCACAAGAATTATGCTCGTTGTCTATCGTTACCACCTTACCGATTTCACGGATGGGGCAAGTTATGTCCGATGCGAATGAAGGCCTCTCCGTTTGTTCCGTGGTTTGCGACAAAGACGAACAAATGCTCGACTGTTCAAGTTCAGGTCTCACCTCGTCGAAAGCGATGCAGGGCAAACGTGTGCGCTTCCCCTTTTCGCCCGTGTTTGCCAATTCCGCCGCGGACGTCAAGGGGAATGTTCCAGCACCGTCGTGTCGGTTTGACCTTGTAGTCAAACGAATTGTGTTTGAACACCCCTCCTCTCCATCGCTATTCGTCGCGGTGACAATCTCAGATTCGAACCCCTTTGCCAAACCGCCACTTGCCGTGTCAAATTTTGACTTAAGTATCTCTTCCAGCGACACCAGCCAATCGTGGACCGTCCCAGACAGCTCGTCCAAACGTTGTCTCAGCTTGTTCTGGGACTCGGTTAGGTACGCATCCACCAGGAGATAAAACTGCGTAATCTCCCCAGTCTTCGAGTTCCCGACTCCTCCGTCCGTGTCAGTGTCAGTGTCATGGTCACGCTCGAATGACTTTGAAAAGGGAGATGATTGGTGGGCCTTGGGATGTGCGGCGGATAAAGACCGGTCGTTATTTTCTGTGATGGCGGCGATTTTGGGAAGATTTGAGGAAGTTGAGGGTAGCCAGTAGTTTTCCGTTGTTGGACAATAGACCACGTCTCTCTGGAGTGCGTTGATGGGGATGTACTGGGAAGTATGGGAATTGCCGTTGGCTGCCGTCCGACTCGATTCCATGCTCTCCCCATCCCTCTCCTCCTCCTCCTCCTCCTCCTCCTCCTGCTTCGGGTACACATTCATTTGCACACGACACACCTCGGCGTGTGGACGTTCAACGTTAGTCTTGTTGCTGGAAGTTGTTGCATCTTCCGGGCACGGTGAAAACCCCTCGCTGATTCTCTCGGGAGACCAGTGCACAAACGTGTGGCCTCGAGTGGAGCCTGGGGGTGTGTACGTCCGTCCGAAATATTTGGAGGCGTCAAAATGTCGACGATCGCCCATCTGTATCAATTTGCTGCTGTTTTTATTGCAAGTGGAAGCGGTCGACCCATTGTTGCCACGGGCATGTTCTCGCGCCGCACAATCCTCCTCATCCTTGACCAACATCGTCAGCTCAGCTTCCAGTTCAGAGGTTACTGAGCTGTCGGTTGCATTTGGCTCGGATACCAAAGTCTTTGAACCAGACGCAGGGACGGGACTTGTAACATTACAACCTTCTTTATCTGGTGCTAGAATATGCTCTTGACTCCCCTCCGTTTCTTGCATGTAGTACCTCGCGTTGTTGTTAACATTGACTTCCAAACTTCTCGTTTCGTTGTTTTCATTGCCATCAAACTCGTCATCAAAAACATATTTTCTATCGTAATATTCGTAATCGAATGTTAAAGAATTAGTGTTCCCGGTTTGGAGAAAATCCGTTTGCGACGTCAAATCGGGCATGCTACACGTCTCTTTCACGGCACCTCCACCGTTCCAGTGACTGTAGTAAAACGCCGACGACGACGCGTAAAGACGTTCGTCGATCCCACACTCCACACGGTCCGTGACGTAATCCAACTGGTTCTTACGAATCTCGTCCACAACAAAAGACAAAGGAGGTTCCTCCCCGTGTGGTGTCACGCACGGTTGACCCCGTTCCACCTTCATCTGCGACACATCATCATCGTTGCGGCAGCAATCCCCGTATACAACGTCCCGGTAGCCGTTCGTGTCCTTGTCCAGGTGTCTGGGAGGTGGAGGCACGTCGTTAGAGTTAGAGGGAGTGAACTCTGATCGGTTGTTGTTTTTACTGACCACAGTGAGGATCGAATCGTTCGTGCAGCAATCCAGGGTTCCGCGGTTGACGCAGATGTCGCTGTCGTCCCGCCACCGGTTGCTTTTTGGGATCTTGTTGTACTCACTCTGACAGGGGGGGTTCAACTTCTCCAACGCCACGGCGTTCTTTCCATCCCGTTCCTTCGTCTGCGTCACGGCGAGGACATCGCCCTGGGCTTTTGCTATCGACACGGACGACGAGGAGCAGGCGTGCTTCTCGGGACTGGCGTTCGTCGCGACACGCGAGGCGGAATCTCCCGATGTGATCGTCTCCTGGTATTTGAAACCGGGCGTCGTCTTCGTGGGGTCGCCGCCGAGCTGCTGCTCAACAATGCCGTGGTGTAAATTCGGACAGCTTACGTAGAGCTTTCCCTTCCTCGACTGCCTCGTCGAACGTGGCCTCACGTTGCTCAGATTGTGAGTCGTGTCCTGTTTATCACAGGAGGTCCTCTGAAGGTTTTGTGTTGCGCACCTGTTGAACACTGTAGAGTGTTTTTGTCTCAAGTGATGTATCGACTCTTTCCTCCTACCACCAGTGTCTGGCTGCTCGTCATTCTCATCCATTCCACCTTTTCCCCCATCAGCACCACCAGCAGCACCACCACCAGCCCCACCACCACCACCACCACCACCACCGTTTCCTTTGGTTGAAGGGCATCCATCCATACGACCACCGTTCCCCCCATTCTTGTCGGCGTAGTGGACATGAACGACTTGTATCTTTTCCATCGTGTACGGGTTTCTTTTCTCAGGACGGTTGTCATACGTGGAACAACTTCTCTCCTTCGGAGAGCCGGTACATCGAACATCATAGCATTCACCGACATTTTTCACAACAGGGTACTGCTGCGTGACTTCAGATTCTTGATTTTTCGTTTCCTGCTCGCCGTGATTGTTGTTACTCGTTTCTTTGTCTGTGTTCGCTCTTGGTTGTTGAGGAAATGATAGTTTCGTTTTTGTTTTACTCGTAACAGAACCATTTTCACAACTGTTTTGGGTCTTGTACGTCAATGGATTTGTTCGACGGGAGGAACTGACAGACTTGGTCTTGGTACGGACTTTGGGCGAGTCTAGGACGCTCTGTCTAAGACAATCCTTGTCTCTTCTGTCGTGGGAATAGACCGCGTGTTTAAAGTTGATACTTAAACTCTCACTACGTTTTGAAGGATTGATTTTCACACCGTTGGCAATTTTAGACGACGCCATGTTTCCCTTGTCTCCTCCTTGATGACGGCCACCGTCACCTCTGCTCACTCTGGCCGTCGTGGCGGCGTCTTTGTTTCGTCTCAGACTTTTGCTGTCCAGAGATGTGTATCTGCGTTTGTACTGCTGACTCCCGATGTGATACTGGTGAATCTCATCCAGCACAATGGTGTCCGGGATTTCTATGTCAGCCAGGAGGGCCGATATCTCCCTGGCTGTGTCCAGGGCGTACTCGATGTTGAATCCCTGAGGCTGGTGCTTGGCCATTGCGCAGCCCGCAGCGTCAGATTCAGGTGTCCTTGCGCATTTGTTACGTCGGTAGTCCGTCGTCTTGGTTTTTCGACCTCGGTTGTATTTCAGCGAAAATGCTTCCTCGTCCCGCTTCGGAAACCCGGACACCTCTGACGGCTGGTTCTTGCGTAGGTGCCTGCCCCGAACCTTCATGGCGAAGTAGTCCCTCCGCAGACGGTGGTTACTCGGTGGCCCCGATGGCAGCTCCAGCTCCGTCGGTTCGAGAAATTCCACAGAACCGTAGCCGTGCGTTCTCGCAAACTCGAAGGCAATGTTGTACTCCTCCAGAGACTCCATGCTCGGCCCGTGCTGCACTCCCACGGAACACACGGTGGCCGCCGCCATCGCCGCGTCATCGCCGTCCCCCGAAAGATCGTCCGGGTACGTCACCGAAAATCCACAAGGGGAATTCTCATCTTTGACAACGCCAGGGCCTAATTTGGAGACGAATCGCTTTAGAGAATCAGCGCAAGACTGTTCTGTCTTTTCAAGCGTGTCTCCCTCCATGTGGGAACCTCTCGGTGTGTCGTCTGTGGTATATCGCGTCTGTGGGTGTATTATTATGTCCCCAACTCCGAATGTGTCTTGGTCCGATTCTTCAACGGGAGAACAAATTATGTTGTCACGGCCGTGGGGTGAGTCTGAAGGTCTGTGATCTGGTGTGCTCTGTGGTTTGATTTGGTCCAGGTTTTGCCTCGTCGCTGTCGTTGTGGTGGAGTTTTGATTGCTGTCTTGTTCGGGGTCACGTTTCATTCGAGTTTTGAGTATAATGGGTGGGTGGTTTATGCTACCTGAGTGACAGATAACACAAGAATACAGGGTATACAGCATTCGTTCTTTCGCATATTTGTACAGAATATCCACTGGGTCGTTTTCCGTGCAGTCGTTATCGTTATGTATGGCTGTGGTCATCGCTGTGAAAGTGAAAGTGAAACGGTTCGCCCAGAGTTGGGCCAGATGTGGAGGAGAGTTGTCTCGTGCATTGCTTTCTCGTACTCATCGATTCTACGTCGGGAAATCAAACCAGAATATGAACAGATAGAGAGATCTATGGAAAGAGACCAGCGTTCATTGATTAATTAATTATTTATTTATTTCTATTTCTTCTTCCCTACCTTGGGTAGAGAGGTACGGGTACAGCTACAGTTACAGTTCGCACCGAAATGATGACATGAGTGACGACACAACGGAACTAATCGCTTATACGTATACACAGTAACCAACAGTGCTACTTTTTCAAAGAGTTGTGTCGTCACCCAAGTATGTTACTGTTTATGTCACCCATTAGTTGTTAACGATTCTTCTCGAATGAATGTATGAGGAGTGACGTCATTTCAGGTCAAGGATATCGAAAATAGAAATCGTACCAAATAGATGGTTCCGACAATATCAGAGTCAGAGTAGTCAGTCAGTGTGGTGTGGCGTCCCAGCGTCTGGCCGCCCAGAGGAGGGGTGTGGAGATCAAGAGAAGGGTTTTGGTTCCAGATATGAGGGGTGTGGAGATCAAGAGAAGGGTTTGGTTCCGGAGAGGAGGGGTGTGGAGATCAAGAGAAGGGTTCGGTTCCGGAGAGGAGGGGTGTGGACTCGAGAGAAGGGTTCGGTTCCGTAGAGGAGGGGTGTGGAGATCGAGAGAAGGGTTCGGTTCCAGAGAGGAGAGGTGTAGTATGGAGAGAAGGCTTCGGTTCCGGAGAGGAGGGGTGTAGTATAAAGAGAAGGGTTCAGTTCCAGAGAGGAGGGGTGTAGTATGGAGAGAAGGGTTCAGTTCCAGAGAGGAGAGGTGTAGTATCGAGAGAATGGTTCGGTTCTGGAGAGGAGGGGTGTAGTATCGAGAGAAGGGTTCGGTTCTGGAGAGGAGGGGTGTAGTATGGAGAGAAGGGTTCGGTTCCGGAGAGGAGAGATGTAGTATCGAGAGAAGGGTTAGGTTCTGGAGAGGAAGGGTGTGGAGATCGAGAGAAGGGTTCGGTTCCGGAGAGGAGAGGTGTAGTATATAGAGAAGGGTTCGGTTCCGGAGAGGAGGGTGTAGTATGGAGAAAAGGATTCGGTTCCGGTGAGGAGAGATGTAGTATCGAGAGAAGGGTTCAGTTCTGGAGAGGAGGGGTGTGGAGATCGAGAGAAGGGTTCGGTTCCGGAGAGGAGAGGTGTAGTATAAGTATATAAAGAAGGATTCGGTTCCGGAGAGGAGGGGTGTAGTGTGGAGAGAAGGGTTCGGTTCCGGGGAGGAGGGGTGTAGTATCGAGCGAAGGGTTCGGTTCCGGGGAGGAGGGGTGTAGTATCGAGAGAAGGGTTCGGTTCCGGGGAGGAGTGTTCGCGTGTGTAGCAAGGAGGACGTCCCATTCTACGTGGCGGAGCGCCCAAACAGTACTCTTCTAGCATTGTCCAAGGATTAACGGAAATATCGAAGCCGGGCTGGAACCCGAGTCGCAAGTGCAAAGACAATGTCTTTGATCACTCGGTCACGTCGTCCTAGCTAACTAGAATTCTAGATAATAAATATAATTAGAGAAGGCCTACTGTTTGTTTGGGCACTCCGCCACTCCAAGTAATCCGCCCACTTCTAATCTGGATTGATAGTAATAGTATAAGTATAAGTATAACGATTGTGTACTGTTTGGGCACTCAGCCACTCCAGGCAATCCGCCCACTTCCAATAGTACTATCAAGTAGATAATAAGTACTTGTGCGTTTACTTTTACTTTACAATTACAATCAATTTTGATATAAAATATGATATAATATTAATATTTTTAGATCGACGCTAAACGAAAGCCACATTGGAAGTGGGCGGATTGTCTTGGATGGCGGCGTGGTGGCCAAGTGCATAACATTGATATAATGTTACTTTATGTTACTTTATGTTTTCCATCCCTCTCTATCTCTCTATCTCTCTATCTCTCTATCTCTCTATCTCTCTATCTCTCTATCTCTCTATCTCT
>JAUELJ010187476.1:0-10360 GCA_031471255.1 Dryodora glandiformis
TCCTCCTCCTCCTCCTCCTCCTCCTCCTCCTCCTCCTCCTCCTCCTCCGCCTCCTCCTCCTCCTCCTCCTCCTCCTCTTCATGGTCATGTCGTTGTCAACGTCGTCGTTGTCATTATCATCATCATCATCACCCTCATTTTTGTAGCGGTCTTACTCCTTGTTGGACGAATCGTCATTGCCGCTAGTACCACCGTCACCACCACCACTGCCGCAATTAATTTCCACTATACTGGCAATACTGGCAACAACTTGTACCAATTTTCCAAGGGACGCAAGCACGTCGAATCATCAATATCCATGAAATGGAGAGTGACTTCCCTTACAAAACAGTACAGGGTTCATTCCCTTTGGTTTCGTTGCAACCTTGAATCAAAACAATGAATTAGAAATCAGCAGATCGATCGATATTCTCCCACCTGTGACACGATTTTTAACATTCTACAAGTCAATTAAAATGATGTAATTTTTTATCTTTAAAGAGATGTAAGGATATCGATGATTCTTTGCAATCGATCCGAGATGTGCTGTATCTAAGATAATTTCGGCTGCCTCACAACTGTTGCTGTTGCCGTTGCCGTTGACACACCACAGGGAAAAAAGGGATTTTACAATTTACAATAAGTATTTTCTACTGTCTGCTGGAGGATCATGTCTGTCTCACACCCTTTGCTGAAAATTTTGAAAGGTAACAATAGACGTCTTTAAACTATCAGTTGTATTCATATTATGGACAAAATCTAATCTATGGTGTTGAATATTTTCAGACAAGTAGAGAAGTAGAGGTTTCCCTGTGTGAACTGTGTGAACTGTGTGCCTGTCCACTGTCTGAGATACTGAGAAGTGTCTGTAACTGTAACTGACTGACTAGACTAGTGTAGTAAGTGTAGTTGTAGTGTAGTGTTTGTAGTGTAAGTAAGTTGTAAGTAAGTGTAGTCTGTAACTGTAGTGTGTAGACTGAAGACATGAATGAATGGAAAGAAGAGTGAGCAATATGATTTTTTTTTTGTTTTTTGCTATGGCTATCTATACTATATATATTATAATATAGACTGACTGACACTTAGAACAAATTATATCTAGGTCTAGAGTAGAATAACTACAATTACAATATTATTATTTATTCTGGTTCTGCATGATAATATTTTTCTGTCAACTTTCACTTCAGAAGAGTCTGACGTGCTTTGGAATCGGTGTTGGTTGGTTGGATCTAATTTATTTGGATTTAGTTTAGAATGATAATGATAATTGATATTGATAGAATAGGAGGTAGGAGGTGTGTGAATCTTATGATGGATTCTAATTCTAAAATGAGTAAAATGGCCACAACTTCTTGTTCCAGTAGTTTTAAACAGTTCTTGGATACAAATTAATATATTTTCTGCTCGAAAGTGGGATGGCTTTTAATTATTTATATCTTTTTGAGGATTGTCATAGGTTTTGGAAATCAGAAGTAGCCACTAGATGTTCTTGATCTTCTACATCAAGCATTTTTTGCTCTCGATTAGAGGCACTCTACCATTTTTTTTGTTTCTCATGCTTGTAGTTAGTTGTAACATAGTCACAGTCATAGTCTTTCCTATCAGGGACCCCTCCTTTGACTTTTTACCATTCCTATGCCTATGATCTCTCTGGTCTACTGGGATTTGACATGGGCATCTCAAATAGTACCGGCATAAAATTCAATATATAAGTGTCAGTGCTGACAATGACAATACAAATGGTTATATGTGTTATGACCGTAGTGGTTTTTCAGTCTGACCGGAGCGCATATTGAGGCACATAAATTTTACGAGAGGTGCGTTGGGAAAACAAAGAGGATGAAGAATAATGATATTATTCTGACTACAACTTCGAATTTTTCAGTAGAGCGGTTATTTACGAGAATAATTCCTATTTACGGCATTAGTACCGAAAATAGTAAAATGCTGCAAAAATGCGGCAATGTCGTGAAAGAAAAGATCGGCTATTTGTCGAGCCGATTGAGTCGGCTTACCGGCTAGACGTAAACACCGCCGAGCCGCCGGACATTAAGAGTTAAGTAATGCTTTTTCTCTTTTCTTCGAAAGGAATCCTGGAGTTATATGTTGGCATTTCTTAATCCCATTTTGCATTATGCCCAGAATACCATGCTTCATTTTGTAGCTGGCTACTCTGTGTGTTCTAAGACTTTGCTTGAAATGCATGTTAGTGTAGGGATACTGAGTTTGACTGGACAATCATTTGCAGCTCAATGTCGTTTAAATCCTAAATGGGAGACACAACCAGAGTCAACCAATTACAATGCCTGATTGGATTTAGGGTAGTTTTCACAGTAAAAATCCACAATCTTGTTTTGTCTTTTTAGTTCTTGGCAGTAGACTGATTCTATATTTTAATGTTAATTGTTTCAGTCCTTTATTTCCATAATAATATTTTCCCCCTTGAGTATAGTATGAATGTATTATTTCATTCAATACACATACCCCTGAAAAATTGATTCATGGGCTGAGTCATATTATAATTACTTTTTTATTCTATTGTTGTTTTTCCATAATTTCAGGTTCTCTGCTAGAACTTTACAATGAACGGAGAAGCATTATAGATACAAATCTAAAATTGGTTCCTTTTTGTCGAGCACTAGAGGATATTTTACGACTTGGACTTAAAAGTAAGTGTGTCTCAATATATATATATATATATATTTATACCCTTTTTTATTTTTTCAAGCTGATGATTCATCATCATGCTCATTTTGTCACTTATTTAATTTCAAAAACAATACAACAGTCTTCTAAAGGTTTGCCAAAAGGCCATGAGTTCGATTCTTTCCAGAAACATGTTTATTCCTTGGCTAAGAAATTGACTTCAATTGCCTCGCTTGACTTGGATGTAAAGGAGTACATGGCTGTTTTTGGAAGTATTGCCATCATCCAAAACATTTCACCCACACCTAGAAAAAGGCCGCAGATCTTGTCCAATGTGCTGTGTTGTGTTTGCTGCTGGCCAGGGGAGGGAGTTTACCATGAACATAACATGGCATCGCTTTAGAAATTAGCACTGTCAACTTTACTTCACTCACACCCTTACATGATAGTATAAATAGCCTACGCATTGTATAAAACGTATTATATTTGATTTTCTATTTCAGAAAATCATGGCCACTGGTTTACAAAATCAGATTACTGGACAGTTTTCCTAAAGTTTGGAGAAAGGTTGGTATTTGTCACTATTCATACACCATTAAAATTCATTACACAGCTAGTAGTGTATTTTTATGTTAGATTGGGTATGGTGATGCGTCCGCGGGTTCAATGCGTCCACTATACTGTCTTTCGTTGTTCATCAATGGTTTAGTTCTTTTGATCTTGTGAATAAAAACTTTTAATGTTTTCAGTTTTTATTCACATTAAGTTACCAAAAGCACTAAACCATCGATGGACAACGAAAGTCATTAAGTGGACGCATGCATTGACCATGCCAGACTCTAGGTCTTGAAACTAATGAGTTGTTTGATTTAAGCCATGTTTAGTTGATATTGTTTATATATATATTATCATTATTGTTGTATTATTTATGCTTCCTTCGGATTGAGCACTCACTCCTTTAAAGGATGATTGACATCATTGAATAAAATCCTAAATTGTTTGTGTAGTTATATATATATATATTTATACTTAACAAAAGTATGATATGTTATCTAATAATAGTTAAATACTTTTGTTAAGTATGTATAAATATATATATAATACAAACAATTTAGGATTTTGATCAATGATGTCAACCATTTTTGTAAGTCAATGATCAATATATAATTTGTTAATTAATTGCTCATCATTGTTGTCTAAGATAACCATCATTATCTTTCATCCCTTCTATTTCAAAAGGCTGATTTTCTATTTTTGATTTTCAGGGCAGGACCTGGGCTTTATCACCTCATTAAATATGTCAAGGACAATCACAAGGTACGACTTGAAATTACAATATTAATAATAATCAACAATAGTAGTTTTCAAGGCACAATCTCACACAGTCCTAAGGCAGGCAGATACATTTTGTAGGTACCGTCATTAAAATATTACCTTCTTGTGTTGAAAAGGTGGTTAAACTAAAAACTTTGAATTTTTTTTTACTTTTGCTGTTGTTTTTTTTTGCCTATGAAATTGCCACATATAGCTTACAACAATGTGTAAATCATAAAATGAGATTGTAATTTGCTACTGATATTTTATTTAATTGTTCTTTTAGTGACGTGTCAATATGTTAACATCTGGCTATCTGTAATTAGTAATATTGTTCATCTAACATTGCTGCTGAGCACTTTTAAAGCTAGGTGCTATACAAATTAATTATTATTATAATAATAATGAAGATGACGGTCCTGTATTTTGGCAGTTGCTCAATTAAATCCACAATATAGTGAATGATTGATTATCTTTGGCTTTCTGATCCGGATTCCCCATTGTTTTATGAATAGATAATATAATCCTTTTGATTGTTTTTCTAAATCAGATTTTATGACTTTGTATAAAGATGATAGGTATAGTTAAGAAAACAAAACAAATGGATTGATATTGATTGAATAAGTAGGTAGTGAAAGCTTATTATTAAGATGTTCTTTGGAAACAATGCAATGTCTATTGAAAATAAACAGCTTGAAATATCCATGACAAAGCTAAATGACCGGCAATAGTTACTGGATGAGATGGAAATCTACTTCTGCTCACTCCTTTAACTTGACCTGTCATCTTACTGTTTCCCAGCACGATATAACCTAATTGTGTCGATGTGCTCTCTTAACAAACAAACAAACAATTCCCATTGTTGAGGACATTGATTTTGAATGTGATAAAAAATGTAAATAGTCATTGCTCATATATTTGTTATTTTCAGCATTGTCTTTTGACTTTTTTTCAGGTTCTTTTTGGCCAGTTTCTATTCACGCTATGACAAGTACCATTTTGTGATCAATGCTGCTGTTTTGGCCTTGAATTTGCTCCCAAAACTGCCACAGTTTCATAAGGTTCGCCTTTTTGGAATCAACAAGTATTAATACCTTATCGTAGTGTAAGTAAACAGTGAAAGAACAATTGGGAGAGTTAATTTCCTCACACACTTTATGTATTTTCAAGTTGTGGGGTTGTTTGGTTTGTAAGTTTTTTGTTTGTATCACCAATGTCCAGTCTTAATCTTCCCGGGCTAATTCTGTTGCGTACATAGTATAACACTCATATTTCGGAGGCCAAAATACACACCTGTTTGTGAATTGATAGTGGGCCAAAAAATGGATCACTTTGTATCATTGGAATAATTTTTTCATCAACTCAGGGATTGGTTTCCTAAACCTGCTGACTTTTTGTGTTGAGAAAAAGTGCTTTTATATAATTAAAATTTTTGACCTGATGTCGACACTTCTATTATTATTTTTCTCTTTTTCTTTTCTTTTCTTTTCTCTCTTTCTTTTTTTAAGATAACATTATTGGATTATAAATGATGTGATGGTCAAAATTAAACTCACAAGGGTAGAGGATGG
Source organism: Dryodora glandiformis (assembly GCA_031471255.1). NCBI lineage: Eukaryota > Metazoa > Ctenophora > Tentaculata > Cydippida > Dryodoridae > Dryodora > Dryodora glandiformis. The sequence continues at coordinate 5,511 of JAUELJ010187476.1, forward strand.
AATATATAAGATTAAAGTTAGGATTTTCAAATCGTTCAAGGTTTGTTTTTGTGGTAGAAAATAGTTTAGAAGCATGATGAAGGGAGGAAAAAAGAAAGATATATCACTCAAATGAAAATACATAATTTCCTCTTCTCTCTGCCTCTTTCATTGTCTGTACCCACACCTTTCTCGAACCCATATTTGTTTTCTGTCCACATTTTACATCTTCTTTAGATGAATAGTTTCCAAAGATAGGCCACTGGCATGGTCTACCTTTGTTCACTTGTGTAACTTAACCTGCCATTTTGTTATTTATTTCATTGAACTTTGTGATCCAAATGTGGCAAGCCCCCTGTAGCAAACAAGCTTCCCTTATGTTAATATGTGTCCTACTTGTCACTACCCTTGTATCCAGTGACCGTGGCAGGGATGTAAGCGGATTACGCTGACCGGTCAGTTCCATATGTCATAGAGTAAATTGGAGTGTGTAACGATTTCACTGTGTGATATTTACCTTGGATTTTTTTTAATATTGTCATACTTGCATGATTTTTTTTTATTGATGGGCTATTGGAAAGAAACATTGTGTATTTTTGCCTCCTTGTTTTTAACACTCAAGATGCTGAGCCTCCTGACAATGTAATACCTTTAGTTGCTAAAGGTTTCAGGGGTTAAATATCATAATAAAAACATTCATTTCATCGGCTGATTCCATTTTTGCCAGAGTAATTGTAAAATCGTTAAAAAAAATTCTGCTATAATCGATGACTCCAGTGGTGACAAAAGCTCAAAGAGTTTAATGAAAGACATTTTAACTAAGGGAAACCTATCTTGAAATTAGATGATATCACAGCTCTATTTATTCAGTTTTAACGACTGTCTTTATGAAATCGACCCGAGTCGAATGATACAACTATAGGGTTGTGATGGAATTCAGCGTCTCAAGTCTTCATTTTCTCTAATAGTTAAAATGCTTTTGTTCGTCCTTTCTTCAAAGGGTGGCCAATGTGTTTATAGTTCTGATTTATGGAAAGGTTGACCACAAAGTGTCTTTGGTGATTAGTTCGATTAAATGCTCTTGTGTCTCATTTTGTGCCTTTAGTTTTGTAGAGGGGGTCATGCAAATAAGCAATCCTCTGTCTTGCTTATTAGGTAATTTTATGATAAAAATGCAAGAATTATAAAAGATAGGAATAGAATTGTCAGTAATGTCAGGGCGTTTTAAAGTTTGTAAATTGTAAATACCATGTTTTTCTCTCTTATGTTGATTCATTAAAATTTATGTCAGCTTGCTTGTGCTGGTGTGATTGTGATTATTTGTTGAAAGTGGAAGATAAGAGAAGAGAAAGCGAGAATAAAACACTATTTATATTCTAATAATACTCATTACAGTTGGTTAAAGTTTTGATTTGGAGGCATTTGACAGCAGCAAATTTACAAAGCTGAGACATATGTATGGAATACCATTGGTTTACTACATAGTTATAAAGTTCAGTTTAGCAAACTTCCACGCTTTTTATTGTATTGTTGTTTTAAGTTTAAGTGAATCATTTAAGGTGCATTTTTTTTTTAGGCTAAGATACTAAGGCTTTTATTATGGATAAAAAACAACTGAAATTATTCAATTCAGCTTGGTAGAGTGACAAAAAAAAAAGAAGAGTCAATGGAATAATTGCCTCATCTTGAAAAGTTAAAGAAATTATTGTTTTATCTTTTTGTACATTGACCTTAAACATTGAACACAACAGTTGCTATACAGTGGAGTATAAATGTCATTATGATTATAGAGGATTTGATCGATATAAATATAAGACTTTGCCTTGTTCACACAAGTACATCTATGTGTTATAAGCAAATTCATATGTCGTTGCAAGTGAAAGTTTGTATTATAGGCAAAGGGAAAGATTGCCATTATGAGTTTACTCACGGGCCTCACAGTAACAAATTAATGAAAATAGTGTGTAACCACTGCTCTATAAACTCGTCCTAATTCTGTTTAAGGTAGCTACGCTTGTTTAAAAATAAATGATGGAAAAAGTGCAGAGGTACCCGTGTCATTCTCATTTTGTCTACCACACAAATCAGATTCTACAGATACGAGTGACAATTCAATTAAGGATGGAATATCAGGAACGAATATTAGAGCTACTTGCTTCAATCCTTGAGAGTTTTTCAGTACTCGAGACTTTCTTGTTGAAGGCCTCCACCCGCAACCGGAAGCTGCTCTCTTCGTTTGTGTACGGATCCTGTGGGGAGTAGGGAAAATGTCTGCGTCAGCAATCAGTCTACTGCAATTATCACTAAATAAACACATTCTAAAAACAAGAATTTTAAAAAACATACAAATACTGAGGAGGGGAGGATGGCGAGGGACAGGGATCAGTGGAGGGGGTTCTATTATAGCAAAGCCTAACACCGAAAGGTAAACAGGTAACCGATAAAGAAAAAAAGAATACAAATACAATAAAAAAATTAAAAGGAATAACAATTATATCAAGATCAAACAAACTAATATTATTTATTCTATTCAATCCTTTACTCTCATGTACAGCAACAGCTGTTCACAGTGATCTTTTAGATTCAATGCATCAGCTTTTCTATGTTAGATTTATCTGCACAAGCTTTGGTACCCCCTTTTTGCAGGATGCCCGTATATTTCCATTTTAAATAAAAAATCCAATGTATACTGTACCGTGACACTAGGAGGAAGCGTATTGATTTTGCTGTGAATCTCATCCAAAGTAGATCCTTGAGCCCAAAGTTCATACATGCTCCTGAAGGTGCACAATAAATACAGGATAATTAGATCTTCAAATGTAACCAACAAAAAAAGATTGATTTGCTTTTGTTACAAAGCCAACGAATCAGCATTCTGAATAGTAAGATGACTAGGTTTGTTAGAATTGAGAGTTGACTGTAGAAGGAAACGCACCCTACAACTGTCCACTAAAATATGTATACATATATATATATACATTAAAATACTAGTCAGATTCAGTACATGGGGTACATTTCATTTAGTTCACAATGAACAATAAATCCCATCTCTTATGATGATGGTCACAATGAGAAGAATCATAGCTAAATAATACCAACATGAAGTGATATTATCATGTCATAACACAGATAAATTAGGACAGTAGTAATATAAGGGAAAAACCACTAAAAGAAACCCCTTTGAAGGGTGGGGTGGGGTGGTTGTTGAATACAATACTTACTTGCCCATCAATGTGCGCCCCATTATGGCTTTGGCATCCACCTCATTGGCCAATTCTATGGTCAGAAATGGATTCTGTGGAGTAAAGCAACCAATATATTAGTTCCCTGTTTTAATTACAATTCAAACCTTTACCGTTGTCTTTATTTTGCATTACAGTAATATGAGACCTGGACTGACTTGGAATGTGTATTGTTTGCTGGCAGATAGCACCATTGGTCCATTTTAGTTTTATTTCATAAGATAATAGGATCAAGTTTCAAAGTTTTCAAAGTTTTTAGTTTAACGCCCTTTTCAACACATGAAGGTCTATTTAAAAAGGCGACACCTCCGATTTATAGTCCCGTCTGTGATAGGACTGTGTGGGAGTGAGCCTTTAAAACACAGAAGTCTTGATGAAAAAACCCCAGTGTCACCAAAACCTATCGAACCAAATGTGAGTGACTTAACCACTGCACCGCTAACTCACCCGGTATTAGGATCATAGTCAGAAGTACAAAAGGTGTCTTCATGATATAAAAAAATCATACCACACGTATAATATAATACGTAGTTCTGGTAATGTCTTGTGTACTGACAGTGACCGTAAACTGTAAAGGCATGTGTAGATGCTATCATCCGTGTGTCACCAAGACATTGATGTGGATGCTGAGGTGTGTGCGGACATCGCTTACTCACAGCACGGGATGTTCATTCGTCTGTTACGCTCCGATACACCTGCTGCTGCTGCTGATTCCGGTTGTTATTTTGTCGGTGAGGTGCGATTAGTGTTGACGTTCTTGGGTTTTTGTTTCGTGGTTTCTATTTTTTTTGTTGCTTTTTTTTTTGTTGATTTTTTTCGGGGGAATGGTTGTAGAGGCACATCTATCTACTCGTGATACTGTTGGAATCGAACAAAGTAGCCAATCATTGGCGGGTTTGGTTAAAAATAGCTCTTTGCACCGGACGTGTCAACGCCAAGGCACGATAACTCCTCCCCACGTCTATGGGGAGATAACTAACAGTAAGAGGAGATCTAGATAACTAACACTAACACCAGATCTGAGATAATATAATATCTATCTACGACTACGACCACGAGAGCAGCTGTTTGCCTGGCCATCTTCCTCTATAGTGTAAAGTATGTCTCCACTGGGATACGAACCCCACGACGTCTGAACTCAAATTTAATAACGTCTGAAGAGTGACTCGGCCAACCCCAGGTACCGGCATAATGGCGATGGCCGTCCGTTTGTGTGTACCTCCATCACCAACCAAAACAACAGCTGTAGCTGTAGATGTAGCTGTGGATGTAGCATGGCAGCACCTCCAGTGTAAACACCTTAATAGCAAGAGGGAGGAGGAGGACGGATGACTGACTGACAGACTCAGACGGACGTACTTGTCTAACAACAGTGCTGTCGACGTACCCTCTGCCACAGACCTTTGTACGTACGTACGTGCGTGCGTACTCAATTTGTCATCACACGCCCCATTTGTGTGCGCGTGTGTGTGTGTGTACGTGAATAATAATAATTATTATAATATATATATATATATATATATAATGTGCGTGTGTGTGTGTGTGTGTGTGTGTGTGTGTGTGTGTGTGTGTGTGTGTGTAATGTATTAATGTGTGTGGGTGTGTGTGTGTAATGTATTTGTGTGTGTG
>JAUELJ010188585.1:0-16802 GCA_031471255.1 Dryodora glandiformis
CCTTTCATCTTACTATTTCATAGCACTGTATGACCTATATTGTGTCGATGTGCTCTCTTTTACAAACAAACAAACACTATCATCTTACTATTTCCCAGCAATGTATGACCTATAGTGTGTCGATGTGCTCTCTTTCAGCAAACAAACAAGCAAAGAGCTCTATGATAATAGGATGCTTCAACTTCAAAGTTTCGAAGATTTTAGTTCATTGTCCTTTGGTACACATTATTTTGAAAACTATTTAAAAGGCAGCACCTCACTGACACTCCAATTCACAGTTGGTCAATGATCGGATTGCGGATTTGAGCCTCTAAAAAAACTAAGCGTCAGAGATCTTGAGAAAAAAAGCCTGGTGTTATTGTCACTGTCACCATCAGAATTTGAATCCACAACCTCCCAAACTAAGGCATGTTACTTAACCACTACACCACACCACCGGCCTTTTCCCCATAGGGTGCCTCATTCATCATTGGTTGCCGTTACCTTCAAGTCTATTGTTTAACGTTATCCTTGTTTTTAACATGTTAATCATAATGTTATATATAAGAAACAGGGCCTCCAAATTTGAAGTTGATGACCATCTCTGACCACAGGTTGCAAACTCTGCAAAGGTCAAATGGACCATTCAACAAGAGATTTAAGCACTTTCCATTTACAATTACAATACTAATACAAGTACTAATACAAAGCAAGCGTGTCACCACTGTGCTAGTGCTATAAACTTCTCCTCCTACGCCTATGGCACTATTATTATATTATTTCCAATAGATTAATGATTTCATTTCATTATGTGAATACCCTCTGGTACTGTTACTGTTACTGTTATTTCGGTGCGCATGGGACACGAGTTTGATAAAAATAATATTAATAATAACAATAATAATAGACATTAAGGACACTGATTAGTAAATCGGGCATCTAGATCATACCTACACATAGTAATATACTATATATAATAATATCATGCTGCACTGAACTATGAAACAGTACTGTATGAGTATGAATGCAGATTGCTACACTGCAGTACAGATAATAAAGAATTATTAAACATCATAATGAGTCATCTAAAATACTATAGTATTAATTAGTATTAGTATTATAAAACCTTCATATTATCTCGACACTTAGATCCTCTCGTCTATGTCAAGGGTAGTCCGCACCTGTTGCTGTGTTATCGACACAATTACTACTAGCCTCCCTAACGGTACTGCAGTGCACAGTGCACTGTCTGAACTGAATGTCTGTCGTCACTGTTTGTCACTGTCAGTAGTGTCAGTGTCACTGTCACCACCCCACACAGTCACCACTATTGTCTGTCTTCGCTCGTCCTTACGAATTAGGACGAACATTTACAACCATAACCTGAGTCTAGAATCGGATTGCTATCAATAAACTATCTTCATATCTAACATTGACAAAGAGAGTGTGTGTAGGCGGAGTGTTAGGATTGTGGCGAAAGATCTACCAGTACCAGGATTTGGGTCATAATGATAATGGTTCCAAGTGATTTGTGGTTTGAAAAAGTATTATTGTCGGGTGGCATTACTCTACTTCCGTTTTTGTGGTTTTTTGAGACGCATTCTGGGACAGTGCGCATGCCCAGCTGTGAGAATTCAGCCATGATAAACATTAATAAATGACGAAAATAGGTTAATTTTAATTGTTCGATCAATTGTGATTATTATTATTTTTTCAATAAAACCAGATGTTCACGGTCAGGGAATACGATGACATTTCTTACGTGATGTAAGTTTGTGTTTTAATTTTCATTAGTGATTCAAATGGTCAAGACGAAGTTGACTAAGGTTGACTTCAATGTTTTGGTAAAATTCCTTTTATTGATGAAAAAAGAATCATGGAGGAAGACCCAGTTACTGTCTTTAGTCTCAGGGATGATGCCCCAATAAATCAAATTTGAAAGTCTGTGTTTTTTGTCTTTTCAAAGTAGACAGCAATGACTTGACTCGGATGCGACCATCAGGTCAAAAGGTAGTCTAACAGAATGATCCGAACGTGTGTATTTTGTTCTTTTGAGCACACCTGGAGAGATTTCTGCTGTCTGCTACTGCTAGAATTGGTGGACTTGTTGAGTTCTAGCCCGGTGTCCTTAATTTTAGGCATCCTTTTGTCTCTAACTTCATTTTACACGATGCTGTATTTTTCAGTTCAAATCTTCTGACATTCTATCTTTCCCAATACTATACTTTCCTGTTCATTAATGACATAATGAATGTTGAGTTGGGATTTCTTACTTACTTACACTACTACTACTACAGAACTAACTACAAATACACACCACTCCCTATGTCCTAGTCCTATGCCTATATATTGCCTGTATGTACTCTCACTTCATTGTCTAGAACTAACTGTGTAACTTACACACTTAATAAACTTACAAGTACTAGCCTACTCTGAACAAACACACATTCATTAATGCAACACTCACACTCACACACACAATCATGGCATTTAAATCTTGTTGTTGCAAGTGTTAGGTTGTTATCATAGAGTGAGGGCCTCAAACTATCAAATATAGGGGCAAAACAAAAGCATCAATCTTTTAATTTATGAAATTAGGAGCTTCATTGACAATGACCCATATATATAAGATATCTAGTTAACAGTGAAGTGGAAAAAGAAGACTACTATTGAGTAGATCAGTGGAACCTGTCTACCCTAATTTAGAAATCATGGTGGATAAAAAAATTGACATGATTAGCCAGGTTTCCGGAGAGATGGTTTTATCTCAACAGTATTAGTATATTAGGTAATTTGAAACTTAAAGCCCTTCTGCAAGCCACCGCCATGACTAGTTTATATGGAATGGCAGCATAGTGAATGATAAAATAAAAAAATTTATTTTAGCCAGAGGGCTAGCTCATCAAAACAAGTATGGTATTTATTATATAATATAAGGTGCTTTTCACAGTCAAGCTTCCGTCAATGGTAGATATAATTTCTTCTATCTGTAATCAAAAATGTATGGTGGATCATTTTTAATCTGTTTGCCTGTCTTAACTTTGCATTGCAAAGATAGGCAAAGTCTGTTGTCTAAATGCTACCCCTTGTCAACACAGAATTGTCAGGTAGATGGGCAATCAAGATTATTTCACTCTTTTGGGTTAAATATTTATCCGGTATCTGGTCATGAAATGGTCATCATTTGCGACATTGTCTTCATGAATAGTACACCTCTAGCACTATCGTAGGTGTTTGATTTTTTATAAATTGTTCGACTCAGAATCCAAGGGAGTGTCTGAATGAATATATAATGAAATGTGGGAAAAGTATCAATGATAGTGCAATCCAGCAGGATCTTTCCTGTGTTAATAGAGATTAGAAAAAACTGGTTCCCAATCAGAGAGGCTTCGGTGTAACAGGTATAGAGTGTTACTTTTCTCAAGCTCTGCCATCACACTCAAATAGACCAGGTGTAGAGATGCAGCTGAGAAGCTTTGAGTACTCAAAACATAAAATTGATTTTAATAACGCCCCTATTTTTCTCTGTTATTGTAGGGAAGGTCCTCTGGTAGAGTCTGCTTCTTTTCATCCTTTTAGTCGAGCCCATCATCTTACTGTTTCCTAGTGCTAGCATTGTGTTGATGTTTTCTGTTATCACCTTTAACTCCTTTTTTTTTTATATTAAAAGATTCTCTCTTGCAAGGCTCTGTCTTGTTGGTTACACAAATGATTGCTAAGATTCTTTATATCTTGATTTTTTTTTTCACAGCATCTCTTGTTTTGAAAAGAATCGGGTACCTACCCTGACAAAAAATTCCCAACTCAACTTTTATTGTCTATATATTGTCTTTTCATTCTTCTTGATTACACTACATGAAATAATGCTTTTTATAATAATGTCATGTTTCTATTTGACAGACGACACATTAAAGACTTAACTATGGATGGAATTTGTGGAGTCTGTCGAAGTAGAGTCTACCAAGATGATCTCCCCGACACATATTAAAGATATCAACATATCATTCTACAAAGATGGGCCTTACTTAATGGAGCTGTCAAAGACATGAATCGGTACTTGCTCCCTGCAGTCGTAAATGTCAATGTAGGCCCCTTGGCCTTGATAGAACTTACCTTGTTGGGGTCAGAGTGCATGCAATGATGAACCATGATGGATCACAGCAGTATACATTTGGATATGGATTGGCCAATGCTTCACAGATTCAGCTACAGCAACAACCGCAGCAAATCCAGCTACAGCAGCACCATTTTCAACAGCAACATCCAGCGCAGCAGATTATCCAGCCCCAAGGAAATCCTCCCACCATCCCCACACAAAATGTGTTCCAGCTACAAGTTGGTGGCACACCTACCACCGCTCTCATCCAGCAAAACGACAACGCGTCACCGATGGCTCAACATGGATTAATCTCTCAGCCGGTCATCCATGCCAGCATATCGGTCAGTCTGGACAACAGCAAGTCCATTCAAGGTCTGAATAGCATGAAAGCTATGGTTTACCCGCAGCAGAACAATGGACTCAAGATCATAACAAACTCTGGGAATTTCATGCAGCAGCAACCCGAAATCCATTTCCAAAGTTTAGATAGCATAGGGAAGCCCAGAGTGTTTGATGGAATGGCGGCTGGTGCTGCGGCTCAGAATAACGTAGGTACTGCTTTTGGAAAGCAGGCGTTTTCAGGGTGGGTGCAGAGGGGTGGTGTTCCAAATCAGCAGTACAGCGTTAGTCAGAATGCACTACCTTCATTCGGCCACTTGTGGTCCCATTTTCAGCAGCAGAAAACGCAGGTGAATATTGTCCAACAGCAGCAGCAACAGCAGCCGCATCAGATAAGTCAGTTCCAGTCGCATCCCCATCTCAGTCAGACCCAGCAACCGCAACCAGCGCCCCAGCAGTTTACCGTGTCGGGAATCCAGCCCCTTAGTAATATTCAGATGATTAAATTACAACAGCAACAGCAGCCCAATTCTATTCATGACCAAACGATAATGCAGCCGGCCGCTGCCCAACTCATTCACCCGTGTGCGGCAGCGGCACCAACTCCCGTCCCTGGTAGCAACTTTGCAGTCTCCTCTTCTACTTCCTCATCCTCATCTTCTTCATTGTTATTGTCCTTATCCGAATCAGCAGCATTGAATCAAGGGCAAACTTCCATTTCCATGGCACCGTCTGCATCGCATACCAATCTGTCTTCGGGATATTTACACAGTGTCAAGCAATTGGGGATGGGACATGCACATTCATTACAGAGTAATCTAGGACCAACGAGTCGGAAAACAGGGAAGAGTACACAAAGAAGAAGTAAATCATCTCACGGTGCGACGCCATCGTCTGTTGCCTTGTCTGCAGTCTCAGCCTCCAAAGGAAACTCTGCAAAGCTTGAGTCAACCTACTCCAGGCTGAATGCCTCCGACTCATCTTTGCCCCCAAACTCGGTTAGGGTCAGCCCGTCGAGTGGGCGAGCCCTTTCTGAGTCGGGACCTCCCAAGGTCACTGTCACATTGGATTCCCTCGCCAATAACTTACCACAATTTTCTGAAAAGACGGAATCCTACCAAGCAGTCAAGGTTGCTGAAAAAGTCAGTAAATTATCTCCCAGAAACCATGCTAAAGTAGTAGATAAAAGTCAGTCACTATCTTGGCAACAACAAACCCATGTTGTGTCTCAGGAAAAAAAGGGGTCAGCATCCAATCACCTGACTTCTTCGTCGACTGGAAGCTCTTTTGATCGTCCGTCATCAGAGGATTCAAACTTCTCATCTCCTCCTTATTCCTTCACACCCCCTAACAGCATTGATTCAGTGTTCTCCCCACCACCGTTTACCAAACTCATGTTAGATGTCCATGCGGCTTCATTGTCGAATTCTGCAACGTGCAACAACCCTCTGACCTCTTCAATATTGTCTTCATCGTCGTCGTCGTCATCATTGAAATCTTCTTCCGTTTCCTCTTCATCGCCGTCTCATCCAACATCCTCACCCGAATCCATCGCCAACTACAATGGCATCATAACATCTTTAGACAATAAATCACAATCGCACAGTAATAATTTGACCGCTTCTTCACAAACCTCCAACTTTACAACCTCTATTATGTCTGCTAGTTGTTGTTCCATCGCCATAACAACAACATCTGTGACTTCCTCCTCTCCGCGAAGTAAGGGTGACATAGCTGTAGCTGCCTCGGTCCATTCGTATACCCCACTGAGCAGTCCTGGAGTATCGGGTCCCAAAAGTCACTGGTTGGTGGATGTCAACACTTCCTGTGGCCACCAACAGCTGGTCAAAGTCCCTTACAGCTGGCAGAGGGTGTTGGAGGATGGAGTCATTGTCTATTTGAGGTGAGTGCAATTTTTATGAGTCATCTAAGGTTGACAGTAGTGTGGCACCTTTTAACTTAAAGAATGATTCACTGTCTTTCATATTATATTGTATTGATGTGTATGCTCTACAATTGCAATTTTAAATGAACTATGTGTATGTTGTTGTATTACAGAGATAAAAAACCAAACATTACATAATAAATGACATGACATGGATATTCATCAGGTTTTGCCTGATTTCAGGCTTTATTGATATTGTGCAATGGCCTGAAAAGTAGCTCATTTGCCATCTCAAATATATCAACGTGTTACGTCTTTGACCAAACTTGTTTTAATAGAGCCTGATTTTAAATAGATTGGTTTTCGTTCTTGTCCCCACAAACACAAATAATTATATCCAGCCAAGTTGTCGCTCTTCTTCTTCCTAAGCTCACACATTTCCACCGAACATGTGTGTGTTTCAGGCCTTGTCAAGCTAAACCAGGACACAAATCTGTGTTGTTTCAATGGAGAACAGCGTGTACTAAATATAGCGTGTGAGCGAAATATTTAAAGGACGGCTGAAAAAACCTGACAGTCTAAAAGACACACGTGTGTGAGCGAGAGAGAAAGAGTTAAGTGAAGAACCGAAAGACATGTGTGTGTGTTTCAGATCTTCAGGCTTTTTAAGTCTTGATTTAATTGAATCTCTTGCTCACACACCATTTTCAGACCGTTTCGAGCCGAGCAGAAACTTACTGATATAATACACGCAATTTGTGTCTTTTGTCTCCCGTGACGTAAACATGGCGAGTATTGTGGGACGGTTAAAGGGACATTCATAATAAAATTCTTCCATTAAATTGTCTGCCCCTGGATGGTCCCCCATCCCTACCCCATACAATATGGACAAGGGAGATTCATAAAAAGTTTTCAAGTTTTCAGTTTAACACCCTTTGCAACACATGAAGGTTATTTAAAAGGCGGCACCTCTGATTTATAGTCTGTCTGCGATAGAACTGTGTGGGATGAGCCTTGTTAACTCAGACATCTTGAGGAATAAACCCAGTGTCACCACCTGGATTCGAAGCCTCGACCTTTCAAACCAAATGCGAGTGCTTAACCACTACACCACTTGCTCGCCCAACAACATTCTTCCTTGCGTCTGCCGCTATATTAGTTGTCCAATATCAGTATGGTGTTTTACTTGTTCACGGCTATTAGCTTTCAGTCTCTTTGCCTTGGATTATTCTATTGTTCAATCATTTCGGGCCTCCTGTTTTCTGTCTTAAACTTAAGTATCTATCGGTTTCATTTTAACTTGACATGTTGATTTTGTTGACAATAAACTTGACATCAGGTCAGCAGTTAAAATATGTAGATCGTGAGTCACCGATTGATGTCATCAACAGTTCATCAAGGAACAGGTTTAGATGGGAGTGGTTGTCGTTGAAGGATGTGAGAGGAGTTATTTTCCAATTATATCAAAATGATACTACTACTACTACCACTACTGCTGCTGCGAACAACGCACACCACGTCAACAGTTGTAGTACTATTATATTACTACTGCGAATAACAACAGTAACAGTGTCTTAGTCTTAGACTTTATTGTGTTGAACAAATTTCAGGCTTTTTTTTCATATGGCATTTACACCCTTGACATGACAATAAAAAAGATAAATAGGCACTGCAAAAAACAAAGTAAAAAAAAAAATATAAGTAGATCTGGAGTAGTCCTAGTTTCATTCCAAGACTGATATTATTCCTGAGGCAATGGGCTCAATTTATGATAAAATAAGCTTTTTGTACTGTCAAAGATGTTTAATTTTAATTTTTAATTTGCATTTTAATTGACGCTAATTGACTTAGACTAGGGCATCATAAATGTTTCCGCTATATGTTACAAGAATGTTACATGTTTTTTCCCCAGTCCGAGTGGTGCTGTACTTAATTCCCTTGAAGAGATCCGTGCCTATCTCCTGCGCCACGACACCTGTAAGTGTGGCCTGGAGTGTCCCTTCCAGGTGGAGCAGGTGTTCGTGTTTGATCCTACCATCAGCAACCTGCCGTGGAGCGAGGCGGCCACCAACGACAGTGGCATTGGCATGGGCAACCTGTGCAACCACAGGCGGGAGATCCTGGCCATGGCGGCCTTCCACCAGTCGCAGACACAGGCCAGGCAAGCCCTTACAGGTGGGACTAATACTACTATTTTCTATCTTTGTGTAAGGTCAAGGTCAGACTGTTCCTGCCTAATGAAAGGCTTTATAATTAAAAATTGCATTTATGAAGCACACAAGTGACAGTGGCAGACACTTTGTTTGGTACTGTTTGATGTGGAGGGGAGGCATGGGGACTCTGCTTTTGTGTCTTAGATTGTCTCTTTCTGTGTACCACTTTTTAATGCAGCAGGCATTTGGAGGGTGGCCATAAGGCAGGGTCTACTTCAGTGATAAATTTTAACAAATTCTATCATCTTACTACTGCAAGACCATTATCATGTGCTGTAATGTGCTCTCTTAAACAAACAAATGTTTGGCATATAACGCAAACCCGAGACGGTCGACCCCGTCATTTCAATTACCTCCATAATGTATTTGAAAGGTTCTCAGTTTTAGAAATTGAATTGGTTTATGTACTGTTACAAGAGTTGACCGTAAGCATATACATATGTGTGTGTGTGTCACTGGCAGTCAAACCTCTCTGAGCCACATGTAAGTCATTAAACGAAATGCAATGAAAATATTGTTTGTCATGTCATTATTCAAACTTTTGCTGCATGCATTATCTCTTCAGGAAATGACACAGTGCTGGGTCGGAAAAGAGATAGAAGGAAATCGTTGACGTCAGGGGATGATCTGGTTGTTTCACCGCTTAAGAAATTGAGGAAGAGCATCACGCACGCTGTTAACAGACACGCAATGTTACACGGTGGCAGCAGCAGCACAACCAGTGTTGACAACCGATCATCCTCCCCATTTGCAGACATGGACATTTCATGGCAGAGGGATGATGATGTTTTCTACCCCGGATCTACGACACCCCTCTCCGCAACCTCTGCCCTAGCACCATCCCTTAGCACAGCTGATCCACTGTTACAGATGGAGTCGCACAACAGTTTTGCGTCTTCTGCGTTTAATCACCTCTCCAAAGAGGATCAGCCAAAATTCTTCACAGAAAATCTTGTGTACAGTAACCACCACCCAAGTCAAAGAATTGGAACGAAAGGTTTCCTCGCCCAGAATACTTCAATGTCACGGCCAAAAAGTATTCAGTCACCTTCTTCTTCTTCTTCCTCCTCTTCTTCTTCTTCACCTGCTGTTTCAAACAGTGTTTCGACCTGGATACCATCTCAGCTTAACCAAAAGAGAGACTCACCACCACTCAAACCATCTACTGCGTCTGACGACTCTGTCATATCGCAGTCTACAAATTTGAAGCAGACAAAGAAGCAGGTTTCGGGTCCACAGCTGTGTAGTCCAAAGTTGACAGACAATAAGTCACTCTCCTCCCTCAAGTTAAACCTCAGCAATTCAAGGGAGGATCCCAATGTGAAATCGTTTTCAAAAGGACCGTCTTCTACCAAAATGAAATCCTCATCAAGCAGCAGGACAAAAAGAGACAAAACAAAAATTCACGGAAATTTGGTCTTTTCAGAATCAAATCCTCCAGCTAAAGATAATATGTTACCTTCTCCTTCAACATCTGTTTCATTTCTTGACAACCCGACAGTATTCGTGGCACAGCAAACGGCCATGATTAACAGCTCCATGTCTTCATGCAATATAGATTGCTCCAGCCCTGGACCGTTGCAGGAATTTGATACCCTGGTAACCAAAGTCCTGGACCACTCTGCTGCTGTGCCCTCTGTCCCGTCAGAAGAGGAAGACACAGCGGAGGAAAATCTAGACACTAGTAGGGAGGATGACGAAGATCACAAGGCCAACTTTGACCTTGAGAGTGTCAAAAGTTTCTCTGACACGACAGAAAATAACGACTCTGCCTACTTGAGTCAAACTGGAAGTGACCAGGAGAAATCGGACACTGTGGACGGTTTGGACTGCTTGTCGAAGTCGTCGGATGTGTATGACTTTAGCTCATCGGAAGATCAGGTGGAAAACATGGTGGTGGGAAACGCCAAAACATCTTTGGTTGAGGTGAAATCAACCAAAACCTTGGCTAGGGTTAGTTGCCATGACGTGCTTGAAAGAGGCGACAAGTTTACTGATGAAGACTGCACGGAGAAGGACAAAGCGAGTGGAGGAAGAAGTAACGGTAAAGCCAATGGCAGTAAAACAGCAAAGTTGAAGCAAAGCCGGGTGTACAAGAAGAAAGTAACTCCAGCGCAAGTCTCAACAGATGGGAATTGCTCAGCGGATAGCAAAAGAGCGTCTCTTGCTCTGGATGAATCGGGTGTCTCCCACAGTCAAGAGGCTGACATTGAGAAACCGGCCGTGATGAACAGTTTTAGTACTTTGAACGGTGACCTGTCACAGCTGTTGGCCTCCAACAACTGGAACATACCAGCCTTGCAGAAAGTCCTGGTGCAACATTCCGACGGGGATCCGGAACGTCTGCGACTGGCCATACAGCAGGTTATGAACCAGATCACAACATCCAACGACAGTGTTTACGGCGCCAAAACTTCACCACCTGCATTCATTAGCCCAAACAACAATAACAACAATGTTCAAATGATAGCCTCTGGGGGTGTTGGCAATGCTGCGTGGCAGGAGAGTAAGCAAGACCATCTCAAACATCAACAACAGCAACAGTCAAATACTAACACGTGTAAGAATGTGACGTCGATTGCTTGCAGGAACGTGTCATCAGATTCTGGTAAAGATGACGCGTCTGTTGTTCAGAGGAATGCTGGGAAATCTATTCAGATGCTTTCTCCCAGCATTGTCACTGGGATACCTGCTGTGTTTAAGGGATCTGGTATGAAGCACGAGTTGTCGGGAATGGTTAAACCGTCGATAAACAGCACCGCACCACTTTTGCTGACATCAACCTGTGACTCATTGTTGTCCACCTCTTGTGGGATGGGTTTGACAACGTCGGTGGTAGGGCAGCCAGCACACACGTCCATCCTGTTGAACACGGTCAAGCCGCAGGTGATGCCACTGTGTGCCTCCACAATGGCGCCAGTCTCCATGAACCTAGTGTCCAAACCACAGCAGGCGCAGGTCATCCCAAAAATGGACATCAGCCACCAGGGCCTGATTCAGACACAGCAACCGTTCCTGGGATCCACTGCTACTGCTTCCCCCAATAGAAGGGGGTGTGCCTCGGCCCCGCATGTGTTGAACAAGGCACAGGCACCGTCCCAGACAGCGCAGATAATGAACACCTTGTCCATACCTGGCCTCAACAATTCACTGGTCCTCACCAATTCCCTTCAACAGCCTTCCCCATCCTCTGTAGCACAGCTGTCGCCTGCTTTGGCGGCCGGTCAAGTGATAGCACAGGGTCAACAGTTATCTCCGTCTTTTGTGTCTCCCACCCAACTCTCGAAACCGGGCACGTCTTCTTTGGTCAGCCACCCGAGCTTAGCGTTGTCCAATGCGGGCACCATACCTCTTGTCAGCAACCCTACCATTGATGTGTCTGGGTCAATTCAGCAAGGTGGGCTGACAGGAAACACAAAGGAAATACTCAACGTCATCACCGGTACTAGAACCCCGACCTTGACCCAAAGCACCGCAGTCGCCAATGGCTCTATCTACTCGGCAGCGAGTCAGCCGCTGTTTGTCATACCCCAGGCCAAGCCTGTCCCTCCAGTTGTGCAGTTGGTGGGGTCATCTCAAACTCTGGCACAAGCGTCCGGTTTCCAAGGGGACATGACCCAACTCTTGAATCAAGCCACCATTTCAGACCAGACGCAGCAGCTTCAAAACCTCATCGCCGCCTCTGGATTCAACCCTCTGGGCTTGCAACAGGCGTGGAACACGATGAACATAAATGCACAGCAGCAGCAGCAACAGCAGCAGCAACAACAGCAGTTGCAGCTTCTCCAGCTACAGCAGCTGATGCTGCCAATGCTCCAAAACCAGAGTCAAGGTTTGCCCAGCGCAGCGGCGTCTGCCTGCCCCAGCCAGTCCAACGCTCTGATGAACGCAGTGGTGGCCCAGCAAGGTCTCCACATCAACCAGGTGGTGGATGTCAAGGCCATACAGCAGAACCTCTCCCCAGTGGGACAGGCGTTCAACAACTCAGCCCTGTCCCCCGTAGCCCAGGCAGCTTTCCCCAACCACATTCAGCAAATGGCCTCACCTCTGACAGTCCAAGTGGCCCAGACTGCCGCCAACCCGGGTGTGGCCACCATCAACCCTCAGGTCAGTTTGTCCACGCCGGTCAATATCATCCAGCACAGTGCAGCCGTCACCCCTTTGAAGAAGACGCCGGCTGCATTGCCCACTGTCCCGATATCGGCTGTCCAAATAGCACCGCAGTTGTCAACCTCGGTCAACAACATTAGTCACATTAATAAGAATGGAAACCCGACCACCAGCGCAGTGGTCTCGCAGGTTGACCAAGCGTCGTCCAGAAAATCACCGATGGTCACGTCCACCGCTGGTGCTGCAGCAACCACGAGCAGCAGCACCGGTTCTCCAGTCAAACCGCCGACCACTGGTAAAACAGGATCCAAAAGCAGCAAGTCTAAATCAAAAAAGTCTGACAGCAGCAAGGTCAAGGACCCACAGGTGGCCAAGGACGAGGAGCACATCGCAAATGCTGTCAATCAAATACTGGCCCAAGCCGTGCAGCAACAGCGAGAGTTGACTCTGGCCGCCCAGAACCAGCCTCCTCCACCACCCAAGAGTCGTAACAGGAAGAGGGACAGTCAGGCAAGGGCCAGGGCTGCAGCTGCGGCAGCAACGGCAGCGCTCCAGGCCAAGGAGCAGGAACTGGGGAAAATTGCTAGCATTTCAGACGATGCCATTTTCCACCACCACCACCACCATCCAGTCCCTGTGCAGCACCAGCCTTCTAAGTCTGTAACACCACTGGCACACCTGC
This sequence comes from Dryodora glandiformis, assembly GCA_031471255.1. Classification (NCBI taxonomy): domain Eukaryota; kingdom Metazoa; phylum Ctenophora; class Tentaculata; order Cydippida; family Dryodoridae; genus Dryodora; species Dryodora glandiformis. The sequence continues at coordinate 13,308 of JAUELJ010188585.1, forward strand.
CCCCTCTACCACCACCACCGTCATCGTCGTCATCACCGTCGCCGTCATCGTCATTGTCATCACCGTCCATGTTATCATCCTTAACTTCAGAGTCCCATCTAGTCAACACACCAAACTTTGCCATTGCCTCTAGTCAGTGTGGCTCACGGCCTTCCCCTGTATTGCCATCTCATACCACTTTGAACACAGCACTACCATGTATGCCCTTATCTTCATCACCCTCATCATCATCCTCATCATCATCGTTACCGCAACAACAAACATCCCATCTCCTACTCTCCAACACCAGCTTAAACCCAGGAATGCATCAAAACCCCAATAATTACTCAATCAATACTTTAAAAGTCAACAACAACAATAACGTCAACAAAACTTCACTGGCAAGCTGTGGCAGTGAGGACAACAACAGTATCAGCAGCATTGGCACCACGTCCAAAACCATCAGCCCCTACGCCTCGCTGTACGGCAGCGATGTGGCCACCACCAGCACATCCAGGAAATCTCCTCTGGGTACGACCATCTCCATGAAAACCCTGTCACCGTCCTCGTCCTCCACCGGCAGCCAGAAAAAGGGCGGTGGCCTGTCCCTGAAGGAACACCTCTCCTCCATCGTCTTCAGCAAGGACAAGGATCAGGCCCGGAAGAAAGGAGGGACTGGGCTGTTGGCAAACACCACTGATCCTGTGTCCACTGGTGGTGGTGGTGGGCAGGAAGGGAACCCTAACCACAGCATCAACAAGACTGTCTGCGTGAACACCTCGACGTCTACGGCAAAGGCTGGTCTGGTCAATGGAACAATGGTTACCGCTGCTGGTGGGGGTGGTGGTGGTAGTCATCAGGGAAAATCCCCTCCAAAGAAACCCTGATTGAGTGAATAGTTCAGCTGACCCCTCAACTTCAACAGGTTGGTGTTGTTTTTCTTTCATATCTCACTCGCATAATATCATGTATCATATTTGTATAAGTTGGTACATATGAAGGTCTTGTTGCATACTGTAGGTATTATGTCCTTTCTGGAAGGGGTGAGCCAGTGGTGTAGTGGTTAGTTAAGTCACTAGCATTTGGTTCAAGAGGTAGTGAGTTTGAATCCCGGTGGTGACACTGGGTTTTTTCCTCAAGATTTCTGAGTTTTCAAGGCTCAGTCCCACATATTCCTATCGCAGACGGACAATAAATTATAAATCGGAGGTGCCGCCTTTTAAATAACCTTCATGTGTTGCAGAGGGCGTTTAACTAAAAAACTTTGAAATTTTGGAAGGAGCAATCAATGCAGTCACGTGATAATAAGGGTATGGGTTGTTCCCAGTTATTCAAGTCTGGAGACATTTTTATCACCAAAACTAAACGGATTACATCATCAGCTATGTATAATGTTTGATGTTATAGGTGAAAGAAGCCCTTGTTGTGGTTAGGTAATAGTCGTTTATGATTATTATTAATGATGGGTAATTAAGGAGAAAGATAATCTGTTATTTTTTATTGATCATTCAACCATTATGACGACATCTCACCAATTTATGTTGATATTTATTTATATATATATATATATATCATATATTATATGATGAGTGAAGGAAGCCTTGACAATTGCATAGGGCCAGTTTCTGTCACCGGTGGTAACACTAACACTGAGTGCATGAATAATCATTTTGCAACCTGAAGTGAATGTCCATTTCCTTAACTTTGTACACACACGCTACAACAATCTGTTAAAAGGGGAGGCTTGATTTAGAGAAACGTTTACAAATTATCAACCAATTTCCCACGAAACTATATATATATATATATATATATAAAAGTAACACATTTATGCATAGGTATCAGTGTGCTTTTGCAGGTGGTATTTTCGTTTCAGAATTATTAAAGTGCTTCATTTCCGCCCCTCTTTTTTTTTTTTCTATTTCAGACCTAAGTTTCATTTGAAACGGTGGCTGTCATGGTTTACATGGACATTGCGCTTGTGACTGTGACAGTTCTTTGCGATGGAATTGTATCCATCTGTTACAGGCGTTGCTTTTCTACAAAAAGGTTACACTACACATTGGAGTGACGACGGATTTGGCAGGACTATAATATGTAACCGGTGGCCAGGCCCCTGGGGAAACATCTACTGTAATTTCATGGAACCGGCATGGGCCATCCACCTGTGCGGTGTCATGACAGGCCATGACTATCTAGTTGGAGTATGAGACGCCTGGTTTTACCATTGAGTCACACTGTTGTGGGTTTTTGTTGTTTTTTGGGGGTTTTTTGGGGTTTTTTGGGACGTGGTGGGTGTGTGTGTCTTGATCTTGAATAAATCAGCAACGAATGAGGTAAAAAAATAATTTTTGTTTAGCAACACCTTGACTTCAACGCAATACTTAGATGATCCTCTTTTTTTTTTGGTTTTCTCTTTCTCGCAAAATAGGAATTATTTTTCTTTTTTTTTTATTGATTAATTTAATGTTATTATTTCATTATATATATTGACAGATGTGATTTGTTATAACATGGTTATTAGACCTGTCACATTTACTTTTTAGTTGATGAAATTGTGTCAATAGTGATTGTTCTCTAAGAACCAATAGTGGTATAATTTATTCCATGATGCATAGTTGTCTGTCACTACGCACGCTTAGGGATTGGGTTGTTTTTTTTCTTTCTTAAAATTGTTTGATTTGTTTTTTGTTTTTTAAACCATCTTGATTTTCATACCCACATACAGCTGCATTACAATTAACAAAATAGATTTTATGTGTCAGTGGTCATGTATGGGTGGGTAGTGTGATTTGTCCACTTGGTCTGGTCACTTGCCTGTGTTCTAAACTCCTGATGGTGATATATATATTATATTATATATATATAATGATAATATGCCCAATGTGTCGCATCGCATGCTTACGTTACATCCCATGGTTTAATGGTGACTTCTCACTGTGTTGTCATAGGGGGTAGCCGTAGGGCAAGAAATATCCTTGGTGTCTGAGTGAGGCATCACGCATAGTGAACCTGAGTGTCACAGGGTCCAGCAGTGTATCGCACAAATTAAAGGGGGACTTTGATAATGAGTAGATCCTATAATAATAGTCTGACACGATTGATGACGATGATACCAATGTGACGTTTTTGTCCTATATCGTCAGCAATGTTACACACACATCATATTATTCAAATTGTACAATGTCACGTAAAACAATTGGATCATTAACCATTTTTCTTCTTTTTTTATTATATAATGAATGATATAGTTATTATATTATTATTATGTTACTATTTTTAATATTTTAAAAATATTATATAATATTGTTGTTTATTATTATTATTGAATTTTGTTCAGGTCACACTGTGTTTTTTTGTGTGCAATACTTTTATACGTTACTACTGCTAGCAATGACTGAAGTATTTCGTGAATTGTAGGAAAATGTTGATTTTTAAATATTTTTTTTTTTTTTGGTTTTGGGCTGTTTGTTGTTTTGTTTTTGTTAATTTTGTTCGTGTCTTTTTGGTGATGGT